>JADRCD010225686.1:0-16795 GCA_019843815.1 Montemys delectorum | reverse complement strand
AGATAGATAGATAGATAGATAGATAGATAGATAGATAGATAGATAGATAGAAAGATAGGTACGTACGTGCGTACATACATACATACATACATACATACATACATAGACAGATAGATAGATAGATAGATAGATAGATAGATAGATAGATAGATATAAACATCTGAAATTAGAATATATATATTTTTAAAACTTATTTGTAATTTTTTTTTACAATCCAGTTGTTATCTCCCTCCTGGTTCCACCATCCCACAGTTCCTCATCCAATTCCTCTTCCCCCATCTCTTTCCCTAATTCAACCACAGGGGTCCCCGGCTTCTGTCCATTGGTTGAATGTAAGTGTCTGTGTCTGACTCATTTAGCTTCTTGTGGGGCCTCTCAGAAAATATTTGCCTCAAAATATTGAAAAAGAAATCTTAAGATTGTGGTCAGCACTTATATAACTGTACTTGAAATACATGATTGAAGAACAAACTGATGAACCATAGTAAACTTTTAAATGCCATTTCCTAAAGGCATAAAACTGTCCCCCAAAACTATACCAATATAAAGTTATTGTTTTTATTTTAGTAATTATACGTGTGAGTGTATGCATTCATGAGCATGTGTGCACGTCCATATCACTGGGTACTTTTTCAGGTCAAAGGAGGCTCTTCTACCTCAGTGCCTGACTCATTATTGAATTTCAGATACTATGATTGAAAATCTATCTTCCATCTTCATCTTCATATCTATCTCTTAATGAAGCTATTTCCAACTTTCTGTAGTTATAATTTGTTAGGTTTCAAATTCTGATCATCTAAAATTTAGACTTAATATTTTACCATTTATATATATTCCTTCTTTGATGTCTCCCAAATATACTAGAATATATATCTATATCTATATCTATAGATATATATATACATATATATAAACATATATACATACATGTATATATATTATTGAAATGTATAATATGTTTGATTCAAATTCAAAAATCTGACACTTAATGAGAAAATGGACAGAGTGGAGTTCTTTTTGCTTCCTCATAAAATGTAATATTTAAATTTGGTTTCATCAATGTATGCATCCATTCAACCATCTCTCTGATCTTCTTTATATTCTTTATTTTTTTTCACTGTGCACAGTTCATTTTCATGCCAACAGTCAGAGATCCCTTAGAAAATCTGGGTTAAAGCCCAACATTCTGCTCCAACTTGTCCACTGGCCTCAGTTCTCTCAGGTAAAATGCACAGGCTTCATGTGTCCTCCACAGTCCTTACGTTTCCACTTTGTTTGTTCCTATTTTATCTTGTTCTTCATCATCCAGAACTCATTATTCCTTCAGTTTATTTGCTAACTTTTTCTTAGACCACCATCTTTAACACATTGTCTTTTATTCAAAAGAATGTTAAATTCAATCTTTAAAAGTTTCTAATCTCACCTGGTCACACTCCTGTGACATCCTCCTTACCATAATAACAGGGATCACTGAGGCTCTCAGAGACTGAAGCACCAACCAAAAGCATACAGAGGCTGGACTTAGGCCTCCCCGCACATATGTACCATATATGTAGCTAAGTCTTTATATGGGTCTAAAAAAATTGGTCAAGAGCTATCGGAAAAACTATTGCCTGTCCATGGGATATGTTTTTCTACCTGGACTTCCTTGTCTGGCCTCAGTGGAAGAAGATGCTCCTAGTCCCTCAAAGACTTGATATGCTAGGATGGGGAATACCCAGGACCTCTTCACCCACTCACTGGAAAAGAGCATGAGGGATGGGAAAAGGGTCATGGGAGGGGTGACCAGGAGAGGGGCAGTGAGGGGGATGTAAAGTGAATAAATAAAAAAATAAATAAATATAAGCATATGTAATTATAAAGAAGTAAAAACAAAAACAAACAAACAAACAAAAAGATTCTCCAACCCAGATTCCCATCTCTTAATTTTTACTGTTTCCTTAAGAAGTTATACCTCCTCTTTCTCTGCTGTGTTCACAGCCATGAGTATGCTTACCTCTAGTGTCCTCTGCTGTGGGAAAAAGGTCTGTTTGGACCCCAATGAGACCAATGAAATCGCCAAATCCAACTCCTATCAGCAGATCAGGAAGCTGATCAAAGATGAGCTGATCATCTGGAAGCCTGTGATTGTCCATTTCCGGCTCGCTGCCAGAAAAACACCTTGGCCCGACAGAAAGGCAGGCTTATGGGCATGGGGAAGAGGAAGGGTACAGCCAATGCTCCAATGCCCAAGAAGGTTACCTGGATGAGAAGGATGAGGATCCTGCGGCAACTTCTCAGGAGATACCGGAAATCTAAGCAGACTGATCGCCAAATGTATCACAGCCTGTATCTGAAGGTCAAAGGGGATGTATTCAAAAAAAAACAAGCAGATTCTCCTGGAGCATTTCTACAAACTGAAGCAGACAAGTCCCCCGCCCCCGCAAGAAGCTACTGGCAGATCAGGCTGAGGCTTGCAGATCTAAGACCAAGGAAGCAGGAAAAGCACGAGAAGGAGCGCCTCCAGGCCAAGAAGGAAGAGATCATCAAGACTAAGTCCAAGGAGGAAGAGACCAAGAAATAAAGCTTCCCTTGTGTCTGTACATAGTGACCCGGCTGTAATCTCACATAGATCAGTCATTAAAATAAAACAAGCCTTCTTTTAAAAAAAAGAAATTATACCTCATAAATACAGTTATCTCGTTTCTCTCTGTTTTGTTCTATATATGCACATAATAATAATAATAATAATAATAATAATAATAGTAATTGACCCTTATAGTGGCTATTCCTGGTTGTCAACTTGACTACATCTGAAATAAATTATAATCCAGAATTAGAAGGCTCACCTGTGGCCCTAATCTGGAGGCTGAGAGATACAAGTTTCTGACCTAAATCTTGGCATGGAAACCTTGAAGAATAGTGGCTACGAATCCCATAGGATTAACATAAAAAGCTCTGAGTTCAAGGTCATCCGGGGTTAAAGGTGTGGTGACACACACCTTTAACCTGGGCCACACTTTTTGCTAGAGACGTATATAAGGACATTGAAAAAAGAAAAGCTCTCTCTGCTTCGCCTGCTTGCCTTGTGAGACTGAGCAATTGCTGGACTTCCATTCACAGCTGCTGCCGCGACTGTTGTTGGGAGTTGATTGTTGAGAGTTGGACTACAAACTATAAGTCATCAATAAATCCCTTTACTACATAAAGACTAAGTTCTGTGACTCTAAAAAAAACCCTAACTAAGACATATTGGTACCAGGAGTGGGGTATTCCTGTGACAACCTGACCATGTTTTGGGGAGAACTGTGGAAGGACTTTAAAACTTTGAGCTAAAAGAGCCACTGTTAAAAACTCTGTGGAATGTCTGTGGGAGCTTAAAAAATCATGTTGAAAACAGTGCAAAAGATAGAGGCCTGGCTTATAAAATTTCAGAGGGAAGATTAAAGACTCTTATCAGGGCCATGTTGTTTTGATTGTGAAAATTCTGTGGTTCTGGTTAGCTGGGGCTAAAGTATCAGCTGTGATTAACAAAATACCAGAACTACTAAAGAGAGAACTTTACATTACTGGGACTATTGATGCTGGTTAGCTGGAGCTAAAAAATTAGCGGTGATTAAGAAGAGACCAGCATCATTGAGATAACATCTTCTGGGGAGTGTTTTCTGAGAACACAAAGAAGTTGTGTTCCAGAAATAGCCAAGGTTGTACCTTGTGCTGCAGCAAGACTTAGTAATGTGTAAAAGTCACCCAGTTGGTACTGGTTTTGACAACACGAAGGGGTCTTGAAGAACAGCTGAGGCTTAGCACAGTGAGAGGCCATGGAAGGCCATTGATAAAGGTGCAGCCTCAGTTGCAATTGATGGCCCAAGACTGAAGGGGTCATGCAAAGGAGTTGAGGCCTGGCACCATGAAGAGAGCCTATGAAAGGCTATTGGTGAAGCCTAGTTACAGCAGATGACAATGTTTTGGTGATGCCAGTACCATGAATGACCACCAAAAACAGCAGCAGCAGTGAAGTACAGACATCTGGAGCCCAGAAAACAAAATGTGTGCTACAAAGGGCAGAGCTGGAGAGGTGACTCAAGCCCTTGGAGGAGCCCAAAAGATCGTGAGTTAGATCCCAGTTGGCTTTGCTTTTGATTGTGACTGTGCCCTGATATTTTTCCCTCTTAAAGGAAGAATGTATTTTAGTAAAGCCCACAGTTAAGAGACTTTAAATTTTAAAAGATATTAGACATTTTAAATTAATTAAACTTTTAATATATAAAGACTGTGAGACTTTAAATCTTGGGGATAAATAAAAACATAAGGATTGAGGCTTAATAGTGATGTGTTTGTGTGTCAAGTTGACAAGGGGTCAATTATACTGGCTAGTTTTGTGTGTCAACTTGACACAGGCTGGAGTTATCACAGAGAAGTGAACTTCAGTTAGAGAAATGCCTCCATGAGATCCAGCTGTGGGGCATTTTCTCAATTAATGATCAAAGGGATAGTGCCATCCCTGGACTAGAAGTCTTGGGTTCTATAAGAGAGCAGGCTGAGCAAGCCAAGAGAAACAAGCAAGCCAGCAAAAAACATCTCTCCATGGCCTCTACATCAACTCCTGCTTCCTGACCTGCTTGAGTTCCAGTCCTGACTTCCTCTGGTGATAAACAGCCATGTAGATATAAGCTAAATAAACCCTTTCCTCCCCAACTTACTTCTTGGTCATGATGTTTGTGCAAAAATAAAAACCCTGACTAAGACAACCCTGCATACTGTCAGATAATTTGGGGGTCTTAGTTGTTTGTATGTTTTTATTTTGTTTTCATTTGCCCCCAATACATAGAATAAACTAAGATGTGAGGTCTGTCACAGTTTCATCTGTCCACTTGGTAGGAAGCTTGAGTCATCTGGGAAGAAGAAGCCTCAATTCGAGCATTGATGACATCAGATTGGTTTGTGAGCTTTCTGTGGGAGCATTTTCTTAATTGCTATTTGATTCAATGGGGTCCAGCCCACTGTGGTTGGTCAGAGCCCTCCCTAGGCAGTTGGTTCTGGACTTTTTAGTAAGTGCAAATGATAAATATAAATCTGGACACAAGGCAATAAACAATGTTCTTCAGTGGACTCTGCTTCAGTTCTTCTCTCCCAGACTTTGATTTCTTTCCCTGGGTTATCTGAATAATGTGCAGCAACCTGTATGCCAAGTAAACCTTATTCTACACTAGTTGGTTGTGCTTGGTGTTTTATTGCAACTGTAGAAAGCAAATTAGGGCATAGACAGAAATGCTTTTCAAGTATGTTTGCATTATTATTGATTTTACTCTCTTAGAAAGACAGGCTTCTTTAAATGAAGGCATTTTCCATTTTTTTTAACTATGTGATCTACCTTGAGTTTTAGACGACATCCATACAACCAGGCCTGGCATTGCATACCTTTAATCACAGCAACTGGAAGACAGAGTCAGGCAGATCTCTGAGCTTTGTGTATAAAGTGAGTATCAAGACAGTGAGGGGAGTAAAGACAAAAACACTGTTTTGAAAAGAAAGAAAGAAAGAAAGAAAGAAAGAAAGAAAGAAAGAAAGAAAGAAAGAAAGAAAGAAAATAAAACAAAAACAAAAAAAGATACCATCAGATCAGCAATTTCCAAGTTTATATGCATGAGATAATGTAAAGCATTTGAAATAGTTATAAATTTTCAATTCTTATACTTATGACTTCTAGCAGAATATTTGCATAAATTCCCACTACATTTTAGCTACATTGTCCTGGCTCCTTCTGTAGAAAATTTCAAGAGTCTCTAAACAGAAAGCTACATGACATGTCTCTGATTAATCTTTATTCAGTGCTTCCTGTGGTTTTAAAATCCTCTTCACAGGAACCAGGATGACCTAGCAAATTCTCTGACCAATTCTGAGATGTTCTATTCCAGTGACAGAAACAGTTTTTCATGCCCCCCCCACACTTCTTTATACTCATAACAAAAAGTTATTGTGTTGAGTTAGCCATAGGATATATACAACTATTTAAGGACTTTTGGTAGGTCCTATACCTTATAACAATTGCTTGCAGTTGGGAAGAAGAAAAGAAGAGAAAATGTTCACCTGAACCTAGTAGAGTAGTTACAGACCTGCAAACTATCCATTACAGATCATATAGAATGAACAAGGTTAATAACTTTGACCCCTGTAATATTGTTGAGCCTTTCTTAGAAATTTGCAGTTTTTTGTATTTAAATTATTTTATCATAAATCACAACTTATATTTATATTTAAGCATACTGTTTTGAATTTCATCCTATATTTTTTTCCAAAATGAACTCTGAATGGTATGTGACTGCTTGAAGTCAAATTTAAGTTTTACATCCACAACATGTGAACATATTTACAAACACCATATCTGAGTGAATAAATACAAATCTAACTTGAATATCATTTAATGTGAATCCACTACAATTCTGAGTAAAGCACTGCATACTCTCCTTTATGTAAATGCTTAAAACTTATAGTTCAGTATCTCTGTGTGTGTGCATGTAGGGAGGTTCTATCTTTCTTTCTATGTGTCTTTCTGCCTGTATGTTTGAGTGGAGTATGGTACTTAGGAGCAAACACATGGTATTGTATACATTAGGTTCTGGTGCTGGCTACTTTTATACCGACTTGACACAAGCTAAACTCACCTGATGCAAGGGAATTTCAATAGAGAAAATGCCTCCAAAATACTGAAGTTTAGACAAGCCTGCAGCACATTTTCTTAATTAGTGATTGATGGAGAAGGTCCCAGCCTATTGAAAGTGGGTTCATCCCTCATTTGATGGTCCAGAGTCCTATAAAAAAAAAAAAAAAAAAAAAAAAAAAAAAAAAAAAAAAAAAAAAAAAGGAGGCTGAGCGAGCCATGAGAAACAAGCCAGTAAGTAAGACTCATTCATGGTTTCTTCATTAGTTCCTGCCTTTAAGTTACTTCTGTGTTTGATTTTCTGTCCTGGCTTCCCTGTATGATAGACTACAATATAGAAGTATAATACAAATAAACCCTTTTCTTTCCAAGTTGCTTTTTGGTCATGGTGTTTCATTGTTGGAATACAAACCCTAGGAGAGTTCCTCTTCTATTCCTAGTCTATAGGCTATTCAGTCTCAGATATATGTATACTTGACTTCATTTTTCTCCATTTATTCATCAATTAAAAATTTTATATAAGTACACGAGTATGCCATCAGACCCTTTCAGAAAGAGAATTGATTTTACATTTATGACCCGGTAGCATAAAAATTATGGCCAAAATGATATGTTCAAGTAAGTTTATCAACAAAAAATACAATATAAGGGTAGTAATTTAGGTAGTGTTTGATGAACATGACAGAAAGTAATGTTAGTTCTTAAATTCTATTAGCAGTGTGAGAATGGAAAAAGCTAAATTTTAACATTTGTTCATAAAGAATATAGGTTTATAACTGTTTGTAATAAGTTTACTAAAATTTATATTGATGGAGAATCAGGAAAATAAAAGTTATGATGAGAAAAAACCCAGTATAACTCATTAAATCTAATGCAACATGGAGTTTTAAGGGAAATCAGTAGCTTGCATATTGCTAAGGAACAAAAGTGTAATGAGATTGAAATGAATCTGTTATCTAAACCATGTTAGTTTATTACTCACATCCAGGAGCTATTAACTGTAGGAAACATTCTAATTCATGCATGTTGAAACAGAGAATTTTTTCAGGAAGAGCCATAAGTTAGGAGTAAACATATCAAGAAAAATCAATCTTCACCAAAGTTATTAATCCTTTAGCAGAGATTGACAACACCCAATACTAAAAAAAAAATTGTTAAAAGGAAAATAACGTATTTTCATTTATTTATAAAGTACTCCAAAACTTATATCAAAATAAACTGGAAGGAAGTTTTGCTATCTAGTGACAGAGGTTACCTGGCTGGCAATCACATTTAAGCGCAGAATTGTAGTTCTGTAATACAAATATCTTGCTCACACTTCTATGTTGTATCATATCAGAATAGATGGTTAAGAAGAATGAAGTTTAATTATAATATCAACAGACCACCAACCTTTTCCCTGTTCGGAGCAGTGATGGAACTGAAATTTTCACTCATTATCTTCTGCCTTGATGGAACGGAGTCTACTAAGCTTACTAACTGAAACATTTATACATCATATTTGATGTGACAAATCCTTGTAGTCATAAGCACAAACAAAATTCCTAATTCTTTTCAAAAAAGACTGTGGGAACCTCTAATGGAGTCCAGCCTGTCAAAGCTGTGTGCTTGGGCCAAACACCTAAACTTTAGGGAAACATTCGCTCTAGCATGGCTGCTGCACAACGTCCTGGGGATGCTCTTATGTAGTGCACCTGCTCGTATCCCACTGTAAGTTCTGTTCATGTTCAGACCACTCACATTTAATTTCAAAACATTTTCTTTTTCAGATCAACATTTTTGTGATCCTGGTGAATTTCTTTGCCACGATCATGTGACTTGTGTCTCCCAGAGTTGGCTGTGCGATGGGGACCCTGACTGCCCTGACCAGTCCGATGAGTCTTTAGATACCTGTGAGTAGAAAAGCTCTTTGCCTTTGGATTTGCCTCCATGTGAAACCAAATGTCAATTGCTTTCCCGGGATCACTGCTCTTCTAGTTGGTTCTATTTTTATCTCTTTTTAAACACTATCAGAGAAATGGGAAGCCTTTTGTTTCTGATTTCTTTAAAGTGGGTATGTGAAGGGGAGAGTAGAGTACAGTTGTAGAGTATCAAGTAACTTATAAAGGGGGAAGGGTGAAATGTTAATGCTTGCACTGTAATTGGGCTGATATTAGGAACTTTACTTGAACCGAAACAGAAATACAGCTTAGCAACACAGGGTCTTTCTTCCAATTTGACTTGCATAGGTTTTGAGATCACTAAGCAAATCAACCCCTAGCTCACACATCATTTATATTAACTCTTAGAACTTCATGATTGCAGAACATAATTTCTTTAGAGCCTTCCCAGTGAGGGTCTTAACCTTTGTAAGATGAGAAGTAGATACACTTGGTGTCTGTGGGTTCTAATCCCAGTGGAATTAGAGTTACATTAAGTTCCCTGAGGATTTGTTCACTCTTGTCATGACACTGTAACTGAAGTGTGGATAATTGTGTGAGCGTGACTGAATGACCCATACTTTGATGAATGCTCACCTGCTTTTTAGTATGGGAACCAGGCACTGATATCACTCTAGAGTTGCAGCATCAGTCTGTGGTCCTCTATGACGAGATCTGCCAGCTTATCAATATTATCCCCAAGACAATCATACAGTTCTCTAAAGTCAAAGAAGAAAAGAACGCATCACTTTTGTTGATAGTTAGCATGGTGATAACCTTTATTGATTTCTGTTGCGGTAAATCTTCAACCCAAATATGCCCCTTGTATTCATATTAATTGAATTGTGTTTTCATTGTTGGGGCATATCTGCGTTGGAGATTTACCGCAACAGCTTTCCTTTTATGTTTTTATCTATATGCTTCCTTGTTTTGCAGATAGAACTAATGCATTAGTTATTAAAATCTTGCCATTAAAATGAAATCAGTGCTCATTAATATTCTTTATGATTGTAAGTCCTATTAAAGTTTTTTAGCATGGCTGAACTTGAATGTGTGTATTCAAGTTGCTCATCTTACTTTAAACCCATCTTCCCAGGAAGAGGTTGCAGTTATTTAATACATTTATAGTTTTCACAAATTTTACATATAATTCTTAAATTTTCCATTGAGCGTCTTTAGAATATAGAGCAGGTTCTGGGTGTGATAGATTTAAGAAACTAAGAAGTTATAGTTAGTGAAAAAGTATTACTAGTCCTCAAAAATATACTACTTGTCAGAAGTAAGGAATAAATTACTCACCCATGATACAAAAGAGATAACTTTAAAAAATATTACACAAATGAGAACACGCTGTCCATAAAGGAAAATGCACTTAACCATTCATTGAAAGACACTGAATAGATAAGCCTATACAGAAGGGATTCAGAATGGTTAGAAATGAGGAATGGTGCCGGGCAGTGGTGGCACACACCTTTAATCCCAGCACTTGGGAGGCAGAGGCAGGTAGATTTCTGAGTTCGAGGTCAGCCTGGTCTACAGAATGAGTTCCAGGACAGCCAGGGATACACAGAGAAACCCTGTCTTGAAAATACAAAAAGAAAAAAGAAAAAAAAGAGGAATGTTTTTATATATACATATATATATATATATATATATATATATATATATGGTCTTTGGAGGCATGGTAAAATGGTTTAAAGATTTGATGATGATTCTATATAGCTTTGAATGTATTTACAATCTTGAAACTGTATAATTTAAATAAGTTTATATACTATATGAATTATGGCTTAATTAAATTGTATAAAAAGGGAGAAAAGTGTTAATATTGTGCACATTCTTGCAGATATTAAGATCGTGTGGGAAAACAGTAGGCATTAAAGCTTTGTCCCCATCAGTAATGGGGCCATGTTCCGAATATTTAACTAGTTTTACAACTTAGAATTTGTTTATTCAGATTCCACCTAGAATTCTTCTGTTCTTCTCTACAAAGAAGAAATTCCATAATGATTCAGAACAAAAGTCTGTGTTCATTATACTAGTAGGATTTTATATTCCGTCTTAATCCCCTCACAAACTCTATGACTGGGATACGGTATGGAAGTTGAGGTAAGCAATAGGATTCCATACACAGGAAGTGCATGGTGTCCTGACACAACATACATACACAAAGTTTTAGGACAAAAGCCAGCAATGAGATAGGTCAGTAAGGGAATCTGACAAGAGAGGTTTTGTGTTTCAGAATAGGCATTAAACCCTTGTAATTGGAAGATTGTCCTAAAGAACTGAAGAAATAATTGGTATTCTATCTACTCATATAATACAAGAAAATGATATTTACATTCACTAACATATTTTAGTAACTATATCAATAAGTGATCTCAGAAAAATAATGACAAGTTTCAGGGAAAAAAAAAGAAAAATATCATGAGAAACCAAACATTAGCAATTTACATTTCTTAACGTAGATGTTTGCAAGTAGCACAGTGCTTCAGTGTGCGTTGTGAAATTCCTATGAATTATTCCTGATATCCATAAAATAATTTTACAGTGTTATAATGACATGACTGTGAGCATTTGATTTGACAAATAAACACTCAGAATGGAAATTCTTAAAGAATGATATTTAGGAATTTTAATTTTGTTGTGTGTATTGATAGAAATATGCTATCATATTTCATTAGATAACCAAACACATTGTTCACAAAATAATAAATGAATATATACTGTGCAATATATTTCTTTTTCCCAAATATACCTAGCCTTAACAAAGAGAAGAATGAGTGATTCAACTTAGAATTTATCATGAAAGATAGTCCTCTAAAGTGAATATTAAAAAACAGATATTCTTGGGATGAAGAAGAAGCTGCCCTACAACCTCTGGCGCCTGAAATGCTTTAGGAAGAACAAGTGCACAGGGGAAACGAAGTTAGATGAAATCAAGAAATAAAGGGATCTGAATTTAAATGAGGCCATTCTCTCCTCTTCTCCTCGTTTTGTTGTTGTTGTTGTTGTTGTTGTTGTTGTTATTGTTTTCTGGAACTATTTTCTGATATTCCTCAGGTAAGACTTAAATTCCACTACTAGTTATTGACACAGAAAGTTTACACGAGATCATCTTGACAACTGGTGAATGTCACAGTGGAAATAGTTACCTGATATTCGATAATTTTAAATATTTTTTTAACATTTATGTTGGATATGAGAAATAATTCCTCAACACGTGTTATTTGAAATGTGTCATCAAGTATGTAAACAATGATTAGAACCACCTTTTAGTTCCTGTGGTCAGTAAAACGTGAAGTCAGGCGAATATTCATTTATATTCACAACTTTCCACTCATGTTAGCTGTAGTATGTATCCAGAATGAAAGTAAATATGACAAAGGTGAAATACCAACATAGAACCATCTGTGGCAAGAAATTCTTATCAATAGGTACTTTCTTCTGTGATATTCAAATCTTAATTCCTTCCAGAATGGTTCTATTCAATGCTTAGTGATTCTTCCTTTCCAACAATCAACTCCTGCTTGTGTGGAATAATTTCTGGGGACCTGAACTTATAACACTTCAATTATCATCTTCTTCCGGCCAGGGAGGTATTAACTATGCTACTGTACTTCCTTCCTACTGCCTCATTGACACTCAGAACGTCACTTAAAAGTTCTTTGATTATGGACCATACATTTTATAGTGCCATTTTAATGAACAACAGAGTAGAGCACAAAATGGCCTTTCCAAATGTAGATCTTGCAGCCTAGATAGATGTGACAGTACGTGCATTGAGTTTGTTTTGTTCTTGTGCAGGGTAAGCAAGGCTTTTCTGTAAAGGACTGCAGTAGTCGTTGGGTCACCTTTCAGAGGCTCACTAGGTATCTGCTGTATGTTGTCTTTTTTTAATGTTTGTGTCTTTGTTTAGATGTTTAAACTATCTGCCTACTTTTGACATTAAAAAAAATCAAAAGTAAAAATACACAAAGAAGAATAAAGTAGATCACAGGTCAGATTGGGCTAGCAAGTTATAGTGTACCCTATCAGAGTTGCAGTATAATGCCTGAAGCATACCAGATGAGCAGTTGTGCGTTCAACTCTGGGTGTGCCTAGGTGTGAGGTGGTATGGGAGTGACTCACACCCTCCCAGCCAATGGATATTGCATAGACCTGTATGTGACCTTGTGATGCCAGCCTGAAATAACACGGCATAGTTTCTGCATGCCTTTAGTATGTACAGAGCTATTGGTGAGGGCTTCATTTGAGTGCATACAGATTCCTTTATATAGCAGCTTCCTCTTCTCTAGTAAAAAAAAAAAACAAAGATGGACAACTGTGGACAACTTGAAATTAACATGATTGCTCTAGGATGAAATAGGTTCCATGATCTTTGTGTTCTCCCATGCTTGACTTGTAGTTGCCAGTCTTACATTTGCAGGCTGGCTGCTCCATCTTGTCTAGCAGACAGTTCCATTTCAGACACAAAGGAAATAAAAGGGAAGCAAATAGGCAAATGCATGCTCAATCATTCTTTCGAATGAAGAGCTTCTATTGGAATTAAACACAATAGGTTTCTGCTCGGAACTCCTGTTCCTGAACTGACCCTGCTAGGCATGGCAACAAATATTCTCAGCAAGCGCTATTTTCAAGATGAAATGTGAAATAAAGATAACTGTCTAAGATCCTTTCCTCTTGCTATGACAAAATACTCAGGCAAAATTTCTTACGTATTTCCATCCATGTTGTCAAGGATATCAGGTACAGATTGATGCCACCCACTCTTAGTAGATCTTTCCCTCTCAAGCAACCTAATCGAGATGATACCTCCCACATTGTTGGTAAGATTGCTTGGTGGTTAAAAGCACTTGCTTCTCTTGAAAGGGACACAGGTTCAATTATTAGCAGGCATATAGTAGCACACAATCTACACAAATGTTAACTGTCATTGCAAAATATATGACACTGTCCTCTATGCATAAGCACACATACAAGCAAAACACTCATATACATTAAAAGATAAAAGATAATCCCCACAATGTCCAGAGTCTCAACTCCCAGTTCCTTCTAGATTCTGTCAAGTTAACAACGGTAAATAGCATAAAGGAGAAAGGGAAAAGGAAAGGAACAATGTTGACCAAAAGCCCCATGTGTCACAATGTCCTTTGCTTCGCCTCTTGCCCACCCTCTGTATGTGAGATGGTGTGTACTGGGTTTGAATTGCAGTTGCAGGCAAAGCTAAAAAAAAAAAAAAAACAAAAAAAAACAAAAAAACCAGTTATTTATAAATACCCTGGTTATTCTACACCTAGCTTCCACTTTATACATTCTGAAAATAATACTAACGGCTTCACATTGAAATGCTACATATTAACTAGCAAGGTGTATCCTGTACCTTCCATCCCATCAGCTTTCCAGGTTCTAAGTACACTGTGGAGCACTTTCCCTTGTAAATTTTTGGTAGAACCTTACTTCCCCATCTGAAAGAATTTCATATTTACTGAAAGCTGAATTGGAAAATCAGTTTCTTTTATAAGGACTTGTCCAGAAAGAAGCCTATCATCTAAAGTCATCTGAGTTGAGTCGAACAGTTATTATAACTAGATTGAATATGCTTGTATATTAGGAAAACTTTGATGGAGAGATTTTTTGGAGCAGGTAAATTTTCATAGTTATTGCTCAAACACTCATAATGCTGATCATTTGTCTGGAGTTAAACATAATGTTATGATTATACCAGTGTAAAATATCACTAACTTATGCGACAATTGGGCAGCACTGACCTTGTTTTAGTGAAAGTAAAAACACTGAGCTTTTGGTCTGTCTTGTAGCCCCACACATAGGGTGATTAGTAGGGAAGGCAGAGCTTGTGTTTCTTTGAAACTGCCCGTTTTCCCAAAAATACTGAGGTGAAGAAAGATTCAGGTCCTAAGAAGACCCCTCAGGCCCCCTAACTTTAAAGTAAATTATCACTTGAAGATCATGGAAGGTCATCTCAGTACAGCTGTTTCTAGCAGTTTCAGGAGTGATCTTATCTAATTGAACAATGTAGTAAAAATAACAAGTCTCCTGGGTCCTAGGGACAGAAACATTTCTAAAAAAATGGAAATGTCTGTGAGTCACTGAGTTAGATGTGACTCTGCATGAAGTGACCATCTTTTCTATTGTGTTTCTGTTGTGAGATTTTAATTTTTTAAAAGATAGTTAGATGTTAATCAAGCTCTTATATTCATACATGGACTTTTCCCCTGTGATATAAGATAGAAATCCTTTTGATAACTTCCTTACAACTTTCTTTCTCTGATACAGGTCATAGAAATAAATTGGAATTCGTGTGGGAAGCTATTAGCAAACAGATACTGCCCTTTAAAATATATGGTAGAATACGGCACAGAAAGTAGGCTACAGTAACACTAATGGGGATGAAAGTGTGGTCCTTGTTCCTAAGTAATCCTGATTTAGAGGTCACTTTGGAGTGAGCTCATCTATGGGAGCCTCAGAGCTAAGCTTTTAGTTAGGTAGAGAAGCAGAAATGATCTTACAGATTAAAGGGAAAGCAGATGAGACCCAAGAGAACAGTTTATGTCTCTTTCAATTCTTTCTGTTTTGTTCATTTTATTGGGAGGCTCCTCTCCTTCGCAGTAGAAAGGCCAAAAGCATTGACCTCTCTTTAATAATAAAAAACACCCACTAAAGAGCTGATATGAAGGGGTGAGGGGAAGGTGAGAAAGCATTGTGAGTTAAAGGGGCCTGTCTAATCTTGGTTCGTTTGCCTAGCCCTGTGGGGACCAGGAAAGGCTGAGATTTCTCCTCACACTGCACCACTGCGAGATAACAATGTCTCTGAAAGTGTTTCTGCGACTCTAAGAAAGGTTGATTGGAAGCAAAGGTGACAGAACTGGGTGTCCTACAGCTCACAAGGCAGAATCAGTTTAGGAATGACCCAAAAGCACACCTTTCGCTCTCTGTTGCTGCTCTTGGGTCCTCTGATCCATGATGGCTGGTCCCAGAATACAAAGGGGGTAGCCGTCTTTAAGCCAGAACTGAAACTGCAAGAATGACAGTTCAGCTGTGCAAGAAGAAAAGGGTAGAATAAAACACATGCTTTCCAGAGCCTCGGCTGCTAAAGTCTCCGGCTTAAGGGATGATGTACTGTAAACACAAGTCTTGGCGGACTCTGTAGGGACAAAACTGAAGCAGAGCTAGAAACCTTAGTGAATCCACCACTTAGGCACAACTAATCCTGCATTGGGGGTTGGGGATGAAGGCTTCTTATCTTTCGTGGGTGAGTACATTTATTCCCAGCCGATCTTCTATTCTTTACAGTCAGAACATAAAATTTACATTTGACTTTCACTCAGAAGTGCTTCTCAAATGACACATTTTGCTAAATGATGCTCTAAAGGATGTTGTATGCTAAGAGGTTATTTTTAATGATAATGCCATTCTCTCCCTCCAGTCACTACCTTTTCCATCACCACACTGAAGGATGGGACACAAACTCTGTGCCTACACAGTAGGGCAAGGACTTCCATCACCCTGCTCATGGTCATATTGAGCCCTTTCAGCTCAAAGCAATTGACTTTTTTTTTAAACTTTCTAACATTAGCTTTCCTGATTGGGAAATGGCAGAAACTATTTCCAAAAGAAAAAAATACCATGTGAAAATGAGTTTGCTCTGGGAGGCACTGAATCAATTAATGTAGGTTATGGCATTTCATTCTCTTCACAGTTCACAGTTTCTCTCCTTCACCTGGGAAGACCTTTTGTGATCAGGCTCCCACTATCCTCTCTTCAATCTTGAGGGGTCAGATATATAAGTGGGGAGACTCTCCCATTACACACAAATCTTCCTCGGTTCTCAGGAGCCAAGAGAAATGAGACAAACATTACCCAACACTTCTGATCGAATAGCTACCAGAAGAGTAATGATTAATATTAAATATTTCTTTCATAATTTTGTTGCAGCCAGAGCCTGGAAAAAGTAATGATGTTAACATCATTAACAGAGAAAAAATAAAATAATAAAATGATGCACAGACATGATGTCATTGAAGGGTCTCACTCCCCTGGGTATAAGCTAGAACAGCAGTCCAGACCCTTTTCTCGGCTTTACATTGTAACACACTTTAAGCGAAGGTGGGTTCCTGTAAAATCCGTCTTTGACTCTAAACAGCACTAAATTAGAATGTATTTGTCCTAGATTCAAAGAGTCAATTAGATTAGAACAAGGTCACTAGAATGTGGA
>JADRCD010225685.1:12173-26648 GCA_019843815.1 Montemys delectorum | reverse complement strand
CAGAGGCTAAAAAGCAGTTGCTGACAAGGTTGCTATCATTGAAGTAGCACATTTTCCAGGCTGTGGTCTTGTTATTTTTCTTTCTTATTTTTTCCTCTTAGAGTATGACTGTTCATTCATCTTCTTGTGCTCACATTTACTATTCATAGAAGTCAAAGCAAGCACCTGTAAATAACTAACTTATACATCACTTCAGTTTCAAATACAAAACAAATTCTAACTTTAATTCTACTCGAGATAAAAACATATGTAACAGTACTGAAATACTTGGTTTATGGTAAACTTTACATAGGTAGTGTAAAAATCAATCATTGGTGCTTATACCAAAGAAACACTCAATAGCATAAGACAAATTAAAATCTTACACCTTTTTTCCTATTCAGATTCTATTCTACTCTGTAGAAGACTACAGAAATGAGTTTGATTCATTTGTTCAACAATTATTTTTATGCCTTCTAAATGATTATTTTTTAATTAGCAAAACATGGCATATGGGTAATCTCAAGAACTTAGATTAGGTTTGGTCACACAAATACATACATATTACAATTTATTTCCCATTAAAATTAAAAATTCATACTAAGAACAAAACTAAGAAAATATAGTCCATTCGTTTACATGCAAATGTCCTGACTTCATTTTTTGGTACAGTTGAGTACTAGTCCATTATGTATACAGAAGTAGAAAATATAGTGCATGAAATAAATTAGACCCAGAAAGAGGAAGTTTCCATGTTTTCTTTCATCTGTGCTTCCCAGCACCAAACTTTCAGATGTGAAAATATATAACCTAGAATAATTGGAGAACTCAGAAAAGTAAAAATGATCATGAATGGGGACCCCAAAAAAGGGAATAGCAGAATACAAATGAAATAAATGTAAAAAGGAGAAGGGGAGCTTTAAGTAGGGATGTAGGAAATAGGGAGATACATATGTAGACAGAAGAGGAAGAACAAAACACTATGGATGTTTGAAAAACCCACAAGCAGTTATTATATATTTACCTAAAATAACATAAATTACATGTACATATACATCTGTATATGTGTGTGTATGTGTGTGTGTCTGTATGTGTGTGTGTGTGTGTATGTGTGTGATATCACTTGAGCCAACAAGAGCCAATAACAATGACCATCTTTCAAAAAATAAAATCATGAGAAATCTCCATTTGAGTTGTTAGTCATAGGAGCCCAAAGGGACTCCAAAAATAATATAAGCTGTTTGTATTGGCCTTTAGTTAATTCACAGAGGTTGGGGACAAGTCCCTATTTTGAAGGACACTGCATACTTCAGCCACAGGTCTCCAAAGATTCGAACTGGATCTGACCAAAAAGACTCCTGCCTTATAACTGCCATAGTACCAGAAGGTGATATGCAATCTACCAAAAGAGAAAGGCCAGGCAACTAATAGTCTTATCCAGCTGTGATATAAAGGTGTGAAATACACCACGACAATGGTAGCATGGCAAGACATTTCCTAAAGAAGTAATAGTGGCACTCAAATTTTTGGCAGTAATCAACAGCTCTCTAGACTCCACTCAAAGCTAGGGAGTACTGTGTTTTCTGGTACTGGAAACAGTACATTACCTATGATTAATGAGGTTATAGAGCTTAAAGGAGAACTTACTATTAATACTTTACTACACCAGTGTGATTTCTAATTATATTCAAAATACATATCCTTATACCCACAGATAAACAAAGCTTTCATATTTCAAAAAAGAAACTTCTCTTTGCAGAGAAAAGAGACCATTATAAACACTATGACTGTTAAAATGCAGAGAACTGATCCTGTGATGTTCAATCATAATGGATCTATCTAAACACAATTCCTGCACATTTAGGGAACATTACACAAGAGAAAGTGGAAGGATTATAAGAGCCAGAGCTCATACCTGTGACATTTTTGCCTCCTAGAAATGACAAGGAAGCTTTGCCCACGATACCACAATAATATGGGTGTCTAAACAAGACCTAAATAATGTCAGTACCAATAGACATGCTGTCCTATCATAGGAGGTGGAAAGCTCATATAGTCCCTCCCACCCCTAGACAAAGAACTGCAGGCAACTAATACTGCTGAGAGAGGAATACTACTCTTCCCCATGGAAAAGCCTCTTAATTGTTTTTTCAATACTTAGTAGTCAGTCCATATATCATATATAGGTAGACTATGTCTGTATCAATCTTCTGAAGATAGAGGAGCCTTCCTATTCAGATATAGATAATAATCAAAAACTACATATGAAAATATAACAAGTCCCTAGGTAGAGGAACTTTCTCTTACAAATTTTACCATCAATAGATTATATTATTTTGTACCAAATAAATAAAGTACACACATAACAAATTTTAACAAAAGATTTATTTTGGCTCTGAGTTTTGTGGTCCATGATTGACTGGCTCTATTGCTTTGGAGAGGTAACACATTGTAGTAGATGAGCATGTCAGAGGATAACTACAGACCTTGTGACCAGAAAGAAAATAGAAAATGAAATCTCCATGAAGGGCATGCCTACAGTGGCCAAAGTACTTGCCTGCAGGTCCTGTTCTCTAAAGGAGTCTCATGCCACTCAGAGAACTAAGCCTTGAACACACAGCCCTTGAGGGAGACTTACCTAACTCATGGTTAGTAGAAGACATTACAGTGTCACGAAAAATTCCCTAACAGCTCTCTGAGTATCATTTCTGTATTGCAGACTTTCTCTAGTCAAATCATGTCTAACATCACCTCTGAACTTGTTGGCACTGTATCCAAGACCAAATAGCCCAACCTGAACTTTTCAAAGTATTTATTTTACTCTTCAAATTTTATGAGTTGTGGGGAAAGTATTGATGCAAAGTTGAGATGTGGTCGTTAGAAGTTCTGGAACTCAAGATACAAGCTGCCTATCATGGATCTGGTAACTGAACTTAGGTCCTCTCAAAAAGCAGTGTGTGCCACTAACCACTGAGCTATATCTGCCCAAAATCTGCAGTTTTAAGGTCTTGAGATAATTCAGATGTTTCCTGAACTCAGATGAGTACTATTCATCTCTGCTATCACCAGACTTCCTTATATGATCTATGTCCACAAAGCAGTTTCCCCACATTTACACAAGACTTAGAAGAATAAAGTGAGCAATCTGAGACAGCAGCCGTTTTCAGACTTTAGCCTGGATCAGAAACATAAATCATTAGGCCACATGCCCAGATCATCTGATTCTGTAGGTCTGGGTTGGGACCTGATAATTTGCATTTCTAACAAGTTACCAGGTGGTACTGAGGCAGCTAGCTGATGGAACACACCTTTAAAACCATTTTCAAACACCAGTCCTGGGAGGTTGGAGGAGTTGATTCTTCTGAGACCAGCAGTGATGGCGGTCCTTGCCCAGTGTGATATCCTCCTGATATGGCAGACACACTGGAGTTCTGAGGCCAATGGTAGCAGCAGCTTCCTTAACGAGCCAGTTTTCTGTGTGGTTCCGGGCATTGTTCCCAGAAACTCAGCCTAGAATCTGTACTTTTAACTCTCCCAATAACTGTGTGAACTATATCATAAATCTCTTTCCAAGTAAACTTGTTAGGTCAGATTCTGTTGCCTACAATTAAGAACTCTGGCCAACACCGCTCTTCTAGACACTTAGCCAAGGAGTTTTAAACTATGGTTTTATTTTTCAGCCCACTTCACTTGGGTAGATCAACAGATACAAGGGTAAAGACCTAACCAAAATTTTAGTCTTGTGTCTTATGTTGTAAGACAAATCCAAGCAACGGGTGAATGAGTGGAACATGTTTTCAAGACAACTGATGTATACTCGCTATCCAACATCCTTTGGAGGACCTAAAGGCAATACTTGGCACATGATTAACATTTGCATTATACTAATTTTAATATAGATATTAATGGAGATCATATTTTTAATGTCTTCTAAGAATAAGTCTCTTCAAGTTACTTAAACCATATCATAACTGAAAGTGCAAAACCTCATTTTTGATCATGAATAGATGTATTTAAATTAATGTTGTACAACTAATATAGATATATAAAATAACAGATTCTTTGCTAAAAGTTTGCCTTGCTACTGAGTTATAATGATAGACTGTTCAAGTGCTGACTCCCCAAATACTACAACACAACATTAATAAGGCCAAGTTGACTTTAATACTGATCACACAAAGGAAGATATTATGAGCCTGGCAGGATTTTGAAGGCTTCTTGGAGAGGTAATTCTGAAATTTACCAGGAGTTGAAAAAATTGTTTAAGGTAGGACTTTCAATTTTGAGGTCAAATAAAGAAGAGGGATGGCTATGATTGTAAAAGAAGCATTAAACAGGAAAACAAAGATTTTTGAGACAAAAGATTCACAAAATTTAATTGTGCAAATAGTCCATTGATACTTTCCATTGAAGGGGTAAAGTCATGAGTTTAGGCCTGAGTTTCATAGAAAAATAAAATTATATTAATATGGACAGTATGCTGGTTGTTGTTGGTTTGTTTGTTTGTATTTTCTTTTTCCAATTTGACACAAACCAAGACATCTGGGAATTAGGGTGAGACATTACATTCATCAGATTAGCCTGTAGGAAATCTAAGGAACAGTTTCCTAATTAATGGTTTGTATGGGAGGACTCAGATTTCTGTGTTTGGTGATACTACTGAACCAGTGGTCCTAGGCTTCATAAGAAAGCAAACTGAGTAAGCCTGAGCACCATCCCTCAATGGCTTCTGCTTCAGTTCCTACCTCCCAGTTCCTGCCTTGAGTCTTTGGCTTCCTTCAATGAACTGTGACCCAGGATGTGTACACCCTTTTCTCCTCAAGATCCTTTTGATCATAGTATTATATCACAGCAATAGAATTCTCACTAAGACAAAACATAAGTTGTGGGTTCTAAGAATTAACAAATTTAGTTTTCATAATTTAAGCTTTGTGCCTAGGCAGGTAAAATATCTTCATTCTTATATCCTCCTAGAAAATGATATCCTTCAGGGAAGGTACTGTTTATAATGAGTGCTGAGTAAGCACCTGAAACTCAATAATATTTGGTGAATACATGCATACACGAGTAATAGATGAGCACGTGGATGAATTGGGTTTGTCGATAATCTCATAGTCTTCAAGTGTCCACTCAGAATCAAGAGCTACCAGATACTTTCAAATCATGTGTATAAAACTTACCTGTATATAACGCAAAGTCAACAGATAAGAATGATTCTGGAGGCTACAGGGACAGTAATTTGCTACAGCATAGAACATGCAATATCATCCTAAATGGGAGCTGGAGCTTCTCTACTGTTTATATTAACTGACCCAGGGAAAGTCAGAGCATAGAAGATGTATACAGGGGACAGATTATTGTTGTTTCATAAATGCCACGTGTGTACATGACGAAAAAGAGAGAATCAAAGGATGACATGTTAAATTTGACTAAATTTAAATTTAACATCAGTCAAAAACCATGAAAATTAACAAAATGAGAGCTGAGCATTAAAAGTAAGTCTGGTTCTAGAAAGAGAAAAAGTAATATTTTGCATTTCTATGACTCATACAATTTATACAGTGATGCATAAACATAAATGTTCTGCCTCCAGTGAAGAAATTCATGGCCAGATAATCCACATTCCAAAAGTAAATAAGCAAATAAACACTTGGGAGAAAGATAGGGTTGGGCCAGCACATCTGGAAGGAAAGCGCAAGTGATTATGATAGATCAGCTTTGTCTTTCTTCAAAACAAACAAGGAGAGACACTAAAATCCCTTCCCTGCATTTTCGACAATGTACCTCAATCTTTGCTTTGCCCTGTATGTACTTTCCCTCACATAAAAGTTAAACACCGTGGGGGTGAAGGAGTCATGATAGGTCTCTGAACCCCTGAGTGACCTCAAATATGTACAGTCACTTGTTGGGAAAATCTAGAAGCAGCTGTTAGCTAAGCAACTAAACGTGATAAACAAGTACCTCTCAGGCTGTATTCTCCCATGGCACGGGTCCAACTCTACTCAGCACCCTCTCCTCAGAAGAACACGTGCACCAGTTGCCTCTCCAGCTGATGGAACAAACACAATCCTAACTTTGCCTGCCCAGCCACCTTAATTTCTCCACAAGCTGCATTTTTAAATTCTCTCTCCTGTTCTGCCACCTGCTTTACCTTTCTTTGCTCTTTGAAATTCCTACCTCCTTACTCCCCCCTGTTTCAAATTATCTCCAGCAGGTGTGCATCTAATCAAAGTAAGATTTTTTCTTGATTGTGGAAAAGTGTACAAAAGTAACTTCACATATGTGCAATCTCATGAAAGGGAAATTGCATATGGTAAGGGCTTTTTGTAAATGCAATTATGTGTGAAAAGTGCTTCAGTGGTACTGTGGACAAAGTGGTAGGGAAGCACTTGAAAGCCTAAGTACCAAGCAGCTGGAGTCAAGAGGAGTCATCATACCAGAGACCTCTGCCAAGAGAATTCACATTTCCTATTTATAAGTCTTTGAGATAAAGGAAAAAAGAGGATTGGACAACCATGACTCTAGGTACATCAATATTTCAAGTGTGTGTGTGTGTGTGTGTGTGTGTGTGTGTGTGTGTGTGTGTGTGTGTATACATACCATAAACAGCAAAAACTTGGAAGAGTTTTTCATTCCATGTTGGTACCAAGGATCCAATTCTGGTAGTCAGACATAGTATTAGTGCCTTAACTAACTGAGTCATCTTCCATCTTCCAAGACTCTATTATAGCTAACTTTTGAAAGAGAATTTTGATCTGGGCTTAAAATTCAGCAAATAAGAAATCTATAGTCATACTAACATGTCTTATTTCTTGATCTATTTATTTAACAAATATAAAGAACATAATATGTTGTATCTTCTGTTCTGAGAACTGACAACACAAAGAGAAGCAAATAAATAGCATGGCCACACAATGTATTTTGGTGATGTTCGCATTTGCTCATTCTATCTCTCTCACTGTAGATCAGAGTAAGAAATGTCTATAATTCCAAAGTTATTGGAACTAGACCACAGAGCATCCAGGGTGAGACAAAGTTAAATTTGTAAGAGCAGAATTCTCATCCAACTAGTCCCAAAACCCTCTTATTATGAGAAATGATTTTAAAGTTCCTCTTTGTCCTGAAATCTATATCTAATATATTTGCACAAAGAATTTCCAATAATGTTAATATGATGCCTTAACTATAATGTAAACTAAAAGGAATAGAAAGATAACATGTAATAAAATGATATGCATTTCTATATGAAAATTTTCAGGTGTCATAACAAGAAGCCATATGAAGCTGTCAGATGTTTGTATCTATACTTAGAATCTGCGTGAAGGTGACAACCACAAATGGAGTCAAGTACAGGTGTGCTGAATTGGCAACTCAAATATCACAAGTGGTGTTGCCATTGGTGATGTAATTTTCTGAAACAGTGAACAACCCTTGATAATTTCTAACAAACAACCCTTCCTTGATATGCAATGTAGTTGCATTCCTAGAAATTTCAGTGTTCATTAAAACTATACAAAAATAATTTAAACTTACGTTTGCAATTGACTTAGGTAGCATGTACAAGCCATATGTGTATTTTTTACAGATGTGAATATTTAGCAGATAAGTTGAACATCATATATGATGCAGAACTGTGAATGCTTGCATATACTGAACTGCACATGGCAGAACATGTGGAACCACTGACATCCATACACTGTTAAAAATGATATAATTCATAGCAACCAAAAATACACACTAAAGTTCCCCCAGAGAGAGGCATTTTTCTTATTAAGAATCACTACAGAAGAAAAGCAAATGAAGTTGGTGTAAACAATCCAGTAAAAAAAACTAGGAATAGCCAACATGTCAGTGAGAAGCCACATGCATGTTGCCTATGCATGTTGTGGGGAACTATCAGATAATTCTAAGAAGGAAGCTGTGTAACTTGATATGCAATTTTAAATTATAATTATTCTGCATATGTAATATATTATAAGGATATAGGAGTAAGCAAAGGGATAGACACAACAGCTAAAAAACTATTATCAGTAAAATAAGAAGAGGTGATAATACCTTATAATGAAGTTGGAAAGATTGATCTGGAAAAACTAGTGTGTTCGAAATTTGTGTTCCTTTTATACTGGGGTTGTGTGTGGTAAGAAGGACAAAAGAAACTCAATGGTTATCTAGGTTCTGGTGAAAAAAGAAAATGGTGCACACCTTCTGAGATGAAATGATTAGTAAATAAAAGGGGTTTAGAGAAAAGCAGTATTGTTTGTGGACATTCTACAATGCCTGTTGTGGTCTACTGTAAAATGTCTCCCATGGGCTCATATGTTAGAGCACTTTGTTTCCAGCTTCTAGCACCGATTTTGGAAGGTTGTAAAACTAGACAAGGTGAGTTTTACTAGAGAAAGAGATTTAGTAGAAGCAGACTGTAAGCATACAGTTTGGTGCAACTTCTTGTCCAGTCTCTGCTTCCTAGCTCTAGGCATAATAAGATCAGCTACCTTATACTCTTACCATAATGCTTTCACTACTATGGTAGACTGTATCCCTTCTTAAACTATGAGCTCAAATAGACCTTTCTTTAAGTACTTCTGTCAGACATTTGGTCACAGTCACAAAAAAGAGTGAGTAATACTGCATAAGTAGATGTTAGTAGTAAATAGGGTTATCCATATGTGCACCTATAACTGTGAACGGGTTGAGAGGCTAACTAAATAAAATTAGAAAGAATATATGAATGGATTGAATGTTGACACATTGACGAGACACCACAGAATAATACAGAAAACAAAAGGATACTTGCAAACAACTTCATTAAGTTGGGGAGAATTAAAGCTTATGTAAGAGAAAGCAGTCAATAAGAAGAAACAAAACTATTAGTATTGGGAGGAAATGCAAAGTATATGTAAAGTACTGAAAACACTGTAATAGTCAAAACTGGAATCTAGCAGAGGTTGAGAGGAGAGAAGACTGAATCAGACCTTGGTACTGTTCTGCTCACATCCCCTCTATACTGTCACTGAGGGTGACAGCTAAGAAAGACACTTACAAGTACTATTTTCCAGAAACCAAAGCAAACTGGTCTACATGTAGGGACTAAAGGACCAAAAAGGTAATACTCCCTACAATGTTACAAAGGATGAAAAATTACTAAATCAGTAACCACTGAATCTACACCTATCTCAGATTAACACTGAGGTACACTCTATACTGTTCCCAGAAATTTTAGCAAGATTTAACTGCAAATGCCCACTATGTTACCTTCTGAAAACAAATATTTGACTCATGCATTCCCTTCTGGATCTTATTTCTTTATTTTCTGCAAGTGATGACTTCTCAAGCTATCTGTAAGCATATGCTCATTTTAAAGATTGCTTCTACAAGAATACAAATTAGGACCCAAAAGCATGAGTACTGGGCAATAAAGCAAGATAAAGTATGATATCAACTATGCTAAAATAGATCCTTTACAGAGAAACTGGGAAAACATGATTACACTGTTAATATTAATTTACTTTCAGTAGTAAATAGCTGAAGGAAGAAATTTTCAATTGTAAATTATAGAAAATGAATCCTATGGTGGTCTTATAAGAAGTAGTATTTGGATGCTTAAAGAGATTATACCACTGCTGCTCTTCCAAAACAGCAGAGTTCAATTCTTAGCACCCACATAGGGCAGCCCATACATACCTATGACTACAACTCCAAGGAACCCAGGGACCTCTGTGCACACCTACATTATCATCTACATTCATTCACACACACACACGCACACACACGCACACACACACACACACACACACACACGTAAATAAATAACAAAAATTTTTAAGAAGATCATACTTTAACTTACATATAAAAAGTGCAGAGTGAAGGATCTGAATTGATTCACAATTCATGTAAAGATTATAAAGAATTAGACAGTTTCTAGGTACTTTCATCCTCTGGACATTGAAAATAATAATGAATAGTCAGCATCATTGATAAAACTAAGAAGACCAAAAATTAAAACTTGTTGTGTCGTAAGGGCTGACCTGAGGAATAAATCCATCTTGTAGGAATCATGGTAGCCATACAGATGGGATTCTGACTTCTTCAGTTTTAGTATGTCAGGCTGTCTTACCCTCAAGATGAGCAGCAAATTATTCTATGGGGCCTCTTGGCGAAGTTGGCATGTTCAGCTTCTCTCCTCTTTACATACCTGCACATCCCCAGTTCTATGATCCCTATATATTACACAGTAATTTCTTGATTTTTAACTAAATGCTTATAGCCTAATCCAAATGATTAGCATCTCTCACTTTGATTAATCAATATACCCTTACTAGTTCAATTGCATCTTCTCTTAGTGACATGCCTTCATTCCTCACAAAACAGCCAGAGGTTTCTTCATGAAACACAAAATGTTTTATTTCTTGTTTAAATCCACTTAGTACTTCCCATTGCCCTTAAGATGAAAACACATTTGTCTGCATCCCTAAGGCCCTTCCAGAACAAACTTTCACATCATTTAGATCTCTGTTCTTCCAACATGTTTCATTTTTTTGTCTACTCCTTAAATGTATTCTTGCCACAGGACTTCTATACATGCTATATTCTTCCATTGCAAAATATACTTCATTATACTTCATTTAACTCATTGTCCTTAACCATCCAATTAATCTTTGGGTCTCACCTTAAATACTTCTTTGCAACAAATAGTCACTACATTTTGTCCAGCTCCCTACCCTTTCCTTACGTGAAAGTAAGTACTCCCATCAGCTGTTCCCATTGAAATAGACACTTCATTGTAACACTGCCCTGGTTAGTGTCTTCTCATAGGCTTCAATTCAATGAGGACAGAACTATACCCCCAAGTTTCTAACAAAAGAATGGGTTATAAATAGAGAGGAGAAGCTATTAACAACACACACCAGTAATGGATGGTATTACCCACATCATATCTCCAGAGACTAGGAGAGAACCTGAAGACATAGTGAACAGTGCAGGATGAGCCATCCAACAGAGGATGGAACATTTGAACAAGTAAAACAGCTAATGAATTATACTTTTGACACCTCCTCACCTTGTTAAGCCAGAAATACATAAAAGTCTACCCATGGAAAGCTGAAAATTCAAGTGTTCAACATGTAGCTTATGCTAAAAATCCTAAGTGATATTGGTCACTAAATGGAACCCAGACCCTCAGAGAAGTGACTGATTGAGGACTACAACAATCTGACTAAACCCCTTTTAACATCAGAAAGCAAAGGCATGCTCAGACACCATGCTAAAAGAATGTAGAAGCTAAAGTGAAGGAATGCCCTCTGGACAAATGTGAGATAATTCAAATATCAAAGTAAATAATAACAATTATAAAGTATAATCCATTGCATAAGGAAATAATAAAAATTTACCAGTGCATGCCTTTAATCCCAGCACTTGGGAGGCAGAGGCAGGCAGATTTCTGAGTTCAAGGCCAGCCTGGTCTACAGAGTGAGTTCCAGGACAGCCAGGGCTACACAGAGAAACCCTGTCTCGTAAAACAAAGAACAAAACAAAACAAAAAACAATTACCAATATACTTAAATGGATAATTTGAAAATTTATGAGGTAATGGTTGAATGAATGAATGAATGAATGAATGAATGACAAGTTTTATGATGAATTGGGCATTGATAGAGCATCAAATCATCTTTATACCTAATACTTATAAATCAAAAGGGGGGATTATCTTGCAATGGTGAATTTGGGCAAATATCTTTAAATCACTGGCAACATGATGAATCAAAATTGTATATATCTGACGTGAAAAATAAAAGCATGGTATCATGTTTCTGTGTTTCTGCCAATGATGTATAACTTGCATGTATTCATGAGATACTATCAAACAAACTCAATGACATTCTTCAAAATAACTACCCTATAATCTTCAGAAATGTCAAGGTCATGAAAAGAAAGATGAAGTCGTCATTTCAGACTGAGGGAAACAAACAATAGCTGAAAGCAGACATGATTCTGAACTAGATTTTTGGCTCTGATGAGTGACAGCTAGAAGAACTGTACTTCTCACAAGGATCTGAAATTATGTAACAGTGCTATATTAATGCCAGGTCCCTCATTTTTGATGGTTATTTTGTGGTTACATGGACAAATGTTTTGACAATGGGAAATAAACCTTGAAATGCCTAGAGTTTCTAGCATGTGGACAGCAACCCATATTTGAATAGAACAGATGAAGTTCTTCATACAAAGAAACTCTGTTGCCTGAGAATGAGTCGTGTATAGAAGAACCCTATGAAATGAGTCCCAATGGTATGTGGTAGTTTATTTCTCTCTTAGTTTCACATACTTTAACACTCAGTGAAGTGAGTCCTAAGTTCAGTCTGACTCTTCACATGGGCTTGTTCAGTTCCTGGCACAGAATAATGTGAAGAATACAATTTTCTATTTCAAAATATTGATAACCCATTTTTAAGTGGCTAGGATTTTGTTTGTCTGTGTTCTTGTCTTATTGGCCTTCCACTTAGAAAGTGATTGGCCTTGTCTTATCCTATCTACCTTTACTGAGCCCATGGAACTCAGTCAGTTTCTTTTCTTTCTTAATTTAATCCATCCAGTTGAGATGGATAGATATACTTAATAAGTACCAAGAATATGCCAGACACCATGAAATACAGAGGATAAAAGTATGGCCAGTTCTTCTCATACATTCTCATTATAGAAACAAAGACTGATGATCTTTAGAAAAAGATAATTTGCAAGGTCAGATCTGAAACAGACACAAGCACAGATATATGTACACTCACAGTCAGAAGGGGAAGTTAATAAATAAAAGAGCTCATGCTTTGTTCTTATCTACCATTTCCACTGGAGTGGGCAGTATAGTAGTAAAGAATAATTTTATCCAAACCTCTCAAATATCTGTGAATTGTCTCTTAAACATCCATTTGGCTTATAGTGCTTCTGAATCAAAAGTATTAAAAATGTAATTAGGGCTGGAGAGATGGCTCAGTGGTTAAGAGCACCGACTGCTATTCCTAGAGGTCCTGAGTTCAATTCCCAGCAACCACATGGTGGCTCACAAACATCTGTAATGAGATTGATGCCCTCTTCTGGTGAGTCTGAAGACAGCTACAGTGTACTCATATAAAATAAATAAATTAAAAATGTAATTAATATAAAGGTGTTAGATTAAAAGTTTGGTCAAATAGAGCCTACATCCAGGGCTAGATTTAACATAACTATATATTTGTTGGGCAGTGGTCTGCTCAGGCAACCTGGGCTCAGTCAAGTCATAAGTCTAGAACTTCGCAGCCCCAGTGGGCAATTTCTGCCTGCAAGGGACAGAAGGTATTTGGCCATAACTCCTGGACCATGGTTCCTGTTTCAGTCACAATCTCTCACAGAACCACTCCCCCTCCAGGAGATGTGTATTTTGTCATGTAGACAATGCCCCAAGCTCCTAGCATTCTAGCTAGACCCTCCCCCCAGTCATCTGACCACAGACAGATAACCCAGCCTAACACAATATAAGGGGAGGTTTGCCCCCCTCTCTCTTGCTTCCTTTCTTCCTCTCTTGTTCTTTGTTCTCTCTTGCCTTCTTGTTCTCTTGCTTCCTTTCTTCCTCTTATTCTTTGTCCTCTCTTGCCTTCTTCCTCTCCTGCTTTCTTGCTCTGTCGTCTTCTCTTCCTCTCTTGCTCTCTTGCTTTCTTCCTCTCCTTTCTCTCTCTCTTTTCCTCCTTCTTTCTCTCTCTCTCCCTGTCTCCCTCTCTCTCTCTCTCCCTCTCCCTCTCCCTCATCAGCAGCAGAGAGGCTCAGGCATCAGTAGCAGAGAGAATCAGATATCAGCAAAGAAACACAGACCCACATATATTCATGTTCTGTCATCTTTCTTTCATTGGAACTTTCATTCTGGTGAGTGACTAAGTGACTATACCTTTATCTGGTGGTATCAAAGATAAGACACAATGACTTCTCTCATTGTTAACTGTCATCACACAGAAAAAATATATCCATATGTCTGTAAAATATATTGCTGCGCACAGTCTTTTATAAACTGAACTAATCCTAAAAATTATAGGAATTTTATTTTACTGTAGATCTACAAATTGTGTTTCGAACTTCTCAAGGATACTCCATAAACCAATGTCTTGCCTATATAATAGACAGTAAGTACATTTACTTAAAATTAATTTTATGGTATAGGGAGATGATTCAGCAGCTAAAAGCCATTCTGGTTTTCTAGAAGAACAGAGTTTGGTTCCCAGAACCCGGGTAGCTTACACACATATTTATAGCTCCTGTTTGAGGCAAGTCAATACTCTTTTCAAACAACTATGGGAATCTTGGGCATGTTCCCCCAACCCTCTCTTGTGAGAATGCTCTCTTTATTGCTCTATTTCTCTCTCTAGCTTACACATACACACAAATACATACAATTAAAAATAAAATTTATTTAGCAATAAAATTGAGTTTGGACTGCCAGGTCTTGACTCAGTAAGAGAAGATTCCCCTAAGCCCAAG
>JADRCD010225685.1:0-12073 GCA_019843815.1 Montemys delectorum | reverse complement strand
AAAATTGAGTTTGGACTGCCAGGTCTTGACTCAGTAAGAGAAGATGCCCCTAAGCCCAAGAGACTTGAGTCTCAGAGAGTGGAGAGATCTTCTGGGGTGGGGATGGGGGTGTGGGGACATCCTCTTGGGGACAGGGGGTAATGGGAGGAGGAGGAGGTATGGGACGTAGAACAGTCAGAGGACAGACCGAAGGAGGAATAAAGACTGGACTGTAAATAAAGATTAAAGAATTTTGAAAAAGCAAAAATAAATAAATGAGTTTAAATTTAATTTTTAAGATAAGGTGTTTAAAATATAAGATCGAGACAATCTCGTCATCCAAGCAATCTGCACAATAGCTTCCACATAGCTCTCATTTCTCTGTGATGTCCACTGGTGTCACTACTCTCCTCAGAACACCTGTCTCAGTGGTCAGTTTACAGCTTTGCAAAGTTACCTCAAATGCTAATTTGGTAAACATTTCCCTTTGTACATTACATTATTGGAAGTTGTAACCTAGTGTGCTTTACCCACTCCTCTTTCCCACTGCCTATGCTAACAAACCCTATGGAAAACATCCCACAGAGTCTTCTCTAATCAAATGATCAAAAATGCTAATCTTCCCAAAGGCGCTGACATTCTCTAAGTCTTGAGAAGCTTCATCTTTCCATTGCCCCATATGTTTTGTAGTTGTTGCTGCGTATGGTGGGAGTGGATGTATCATTAGGATACATAGCTCACAGGGAGAAACTGAAACAAAAATCAGCTGATTTTGTAAGTCCTTATGGCTTAAAATATGTTTCCATGTTGTACAAACAGATTGTTTGCCTAGATATAGATAAAGAAGCAATTTATATTTGATCATGAAACTCCAGGTGTTCAAAGATATACAGGTTTATCCAATGCCATCAGAATAGAGCAGCATGGCCCTATACTAAATGGCTCATGTGGGGTAATCATTAAAGTTTATATTCTTGAAATATGCAGATTCACTTTTGTATACAACACAAAACTATTCCTACTCAAAATTTTTTATTAATAAGTTTTGTTTATACATACACATATTTAATCAGGAACAGTTAGTTATACCTTGTTACTTTCTTCTTCTACCCCAATCATCACCTCTTTCCTTCACCCCTGCCAGAATTCCTTCTTTAACATGTGTGTGTGTGTTTGCATGTGTTTGTGTGTATTGACCATTTTCACTACTATTTCAGTTTGTATTGTTTTCTACTGCATTTAGCTAGGGCCATCTGTGTAACCCTGGGTTCATAAATGTCCATCAGAGTTTGGTGTGCTCAGTAGTGATTATATAACCCTTCCCATCGTGTAGAAGCTTTTAGCTACTAGTAAATCAGATGTAGGAAGCAGGGCTCAATAAGCTCCTTCCTCTTTCATAGCTGACACCTAGGAAGGGCCAATGTGTATGAGTGCAATGCTAGTATATATAGCTGCTAAAGTTCATGATTGCTGTGGTCCTGATATGCTGAATAGGCCTAACGCCTTATCTTCCAGAGCTTACGTTCTCTCTACCCTCTTCCAAATTGTTTCCTGAGCATTCAGGGATTTTATAAATGTCTTGTTTATGACTGAGACCTCAATTGTCACTATGCAGTAGTATTAGGGGCTCCCCCACACACACGACTTAAAACTTCTTCATCCATGAGTTTTGAATTAGGTGTACAATGTGAGACATGGATTCCTTATAAAGCCAGCTTTAAAACTAATCAAGAACAATTAGCTACCCATATGCTGGTTGTTTTTTGTTGAGGGGTGTGGGTTTTGGTTGCATTTGGTTTTTTTGTTTGGGGGAGGTTTTGTTCTTGTTGTTGGAGTTTTGGGGGGGGTTGCTTGTTTGTTTGTTTGTTGTTTTTTGATTTTTGTTTTTTATTTTTTGTCAATTTGACTCGAGCTAGAGTCATATGGTAAGAGGGAAGCTCAACTGAGAAAATGTTCTTTCAGATTGGCTTGTAGGCAAATTTGTAGGGCATTTCTCAATTGATGATTAATGTGGGAGGGACCAGCCTATTCTGGACAGTGTGGTAGTCCTGACCTGTATAAGGAAGCAGGCTGAGTAAGCCATTGGAAACAAACCAATAGGCAGCATTTCTAGACGCCTCTCCTTCCACATTCATACTCTGAGTGCCCACCTTGTCTTTTTTTCATGAAGGACATAATCTATAAAGTGAAATAAAGTGTTTCCTTTTCATTTTGGTCATGGTATTTTATCACAGCAAACTAAGACACTCTATAATAGTTGTGTCACTATTGAATCAATGAACACATCTAGCAAATGAGGTTGGTACTATAACTCAGAGAGTTCACAAATGGTTAAAATCAATGATGTTTTTATCTAGCCCCCCCCCAGCACCTACATAGCATCATTTGGCATCTGTGTTTTCTTTCCTTATATCTTACATCCAAGGTGTGTAAACCCTTCAGTAGTCAACTATTCCGAGTCTATGAACAAATGGAATGAGAGCTTCGTGGTGGTTTGAATGAGAAGCCTCCCATAGGCTCTGAAATTTGAACACTTGTTCCCTAGTTGGTGGTAATTTTTAGGGCAATTAAGAGTGTGGGCTTGTCAGTTCAAGTATGTCATTAGTAATAAGTTTAGATGTTTCAACGCCATGAATCATCCCCAGTTTGTTCTCTGCTTCCTGCTTAAGACTCAAGATGTGAGTCTGCAACATCCTGCTACTTACTGTCATGTTTCTCCTCCATAATGGACTCAATTCTGAAATTAAAAGCTCAAATAAATCCTTCTTTCTGCAAATTGCCTTCCTCATGATGTTTTATCACAGCAACAGAAAAGTAACTAGTGCAAAAGTTGGTACCAGAGAGTGGTCTACTACTGTGGCAAACCTAACCATACTAAAATTTTGAGAAATATGAAAGACTTCAAACTAGAAATGCAGAAAGCAAGCAAAACTTAATGGCTTGTCCATGCAGAAGTTTGGAAATCAGCTCTAAGAACAACATGGACTGTGTAAACCCATATCAAGAAGCCTAAGAGGGAAAATGATAGCAACTGAACTAAAGACTGATCTTGTTAATCTAAGGGGAAAAGGTGGCAGTTTTCAAGCCCTGTGTTAAGAACTGCCTGCTTCTAAATTTAAGAGTAATAGATTCATTTTTTTGAGGCAGGGATTTCAAGATAACATAGTATTAATTCTGCCCAAAGATAATAAGCAATCACTCTTATGGAGGTCTACAATGGAAAAGACAAGTAACAAAGAAAGAAATACAATGAAATAAATCATAATTTATTACTGTAATATATATCCTGTGTTATCATATACCAGAAGTAGAAAATTGCTTCTTTTATTTTATAGGGGGGTTACAGTTAAGAGATTATTTTGAATCTCAGGTTTAAAATGTCAGTGATCTCAACATCATTGATACTAAAAGACTATGGAGGCTTTTGAAGTTGGACCAAATGCATTTTGCATGTTGATATGCCCAGAGGCTATACTAGCAAGGGAGTATAAGAATGTTTTTCATATACTCTGGAATTTGGTCCCTAGTTTGTGGTGCTGTTAAGAGGTATGCAGGAGGAGGATGTTACTGGAGATGGGCTTTGAGGGTTCAATGCAATGAGCCAGCGCCTATTAGCTCTCTTCTTCCTGGTTGTCATTCAAGAAGTGAACTCTCAACGTCCTTCTCCAGCCTCCAGCTTGCTACCATGCTTCCCTTCCATAAGGGACTCTTATCCCTAAGTTCCTGTAAGCCCAACATACCCTAGCTTCAGCATGTTACCTTTACTGTGGTCTTTTATCACAGAATAGAACAATAAATAACACAATTCTATTTAGTTCTGAGTGTCACAAGGTCTTCTCTGACCAATAGCTCCTGCAGCGATAATCCACATTTGGCAGTGGAGTATTTATTAAATGACCTATTATTTCTAAGGATGACATTGTCTGTCATTGTGCTATGGATACCTTCAAAGAAAGGTAACTAAGATAGATATTTTCACAATTAATTCATAATAGCTAACTTTACTCTGTATAAGAATCCCACAAAAGAGGGTAGAAAAATAACTATAGTTTAACTCACTCACTGCTCTTGCATAGGATCTACATTGGGTTCCCAGAACCTACAAAGCAGCTTAACTCCAGATCCATGACATCCAGTGCCCTCTTCAAACCTATGGAAGCCCCTGAATGTACATGGTGCACACAAACTCCCTCAGAAAACATGAGCATGTGCAAGTACACAAAACATCGATAGAGAAGCTGATTTGCCTCTACTTCTCTCTCTGTCCTCTCGGTCTCTCAAGTCCTGGTAGCTTTTAGAACTCTGAACTTTAATTTTCCTTTCTTTTATAAACTGAGTCATGGGAATTCTGTAGGGTTCTTTGTCTCACAACTGCAAGAACTGATGAATATTTTCTAAGAGAAAATCAGCTCACAAAATATCAGGCCAGAAATTAGGAGAAAAGATCTATACAGAGCACTGACTTGGCAAGGGCCAGTTGCTGAGTTCAGTCCTAGCACTAGGAACTATCTATCTATCTATCTATCTATCTACCTACCTACCTACCTATCTACCTTTATTTATTTATTTATTTCTACTTATCATCTATTTGTCTGTCTAATTAGCCATCTATATATAATATGGCTCCTAAGTTGCCTCAGGTGCTCTTCAAATTCTTTGCGCAAATTGTTCTTATATTTTGTCCAACTTTTCCATCATGCTCAATGGGAGGCTTATTCAACAAGATAATACATCATGCACTTTGGGATCTTTTTTGACAAGCTTTTAATCTGAGCAGTCATCACAGTCTAAAAGAATGCAACATAAGTGCAAGTTCATAAAACAAGTTTGTAACTCCTGTCTCCAGTTTTCTGTGGCATCTTATTATCTCTTGTGATATGATTTGAATAATGTGGTGGAAGGATGCCTGCCTCAGAATGTTTGATTCACATATACCTGTTATTTCAGATCCAACTATAGGAAATATATTCAGGAAATTATCTCTGCTAATATATCAATGTTTCTAGACGAAGATTGGCAGTCACTAAAGATAACAGAGATCAGGCTTTTAAAGGAAGAGAGGCATAGTAGAAAAATATGTCTCTGAAACTTACTATGGAGGGATTATAAGACCAGATTCAAGATAAACACAAAGGAGCAAAGATGGAAGGCACATTATAAGAAAAATAATCTGAGAGGATCTACATTCCCTATATCACAATTTGGGCCAAAATAATAAGTATCATTAGAACACTTCCCCCACATAAATAAACATTGAAGAAATCACAATATATAATAAGGCACTTCATGGGTGCTGCTATAGACAAATCTATCTGCTTTAGAGGGCACTTAACCCAACCAGACATGAAGTTGTCTCTATTTTCCTATTTTTCTCTTTTACCAAAATAATACTTTTATTAGTCCAATATTTCCAAGTTTATTATGTATTTTCTTCTCTATCAATCATGACACATCAAAGTACTAGGCCTGCACACAAAATAGTAGAAAACAGGATAAAAATGAGACATGTTTCTGTCATGCCCATGCTATGAATAAGAACTGCTAAATCACACATCTTCTATCTATACAGTCAAGTTTGAGTACTAGTTTTGGTTTAAAATTTAGCAAGCTTAGTTACTCATAATGAAATGGTTGTGGTTTTGTTATCCAGGAAGTAGGTACTGATCCACATGCAAAGATGCTTTAGAGACAGAAAATCTACAAACTTCTACATATAATCAGTGTTTCCACTCCATAGACTATTGATTCAACTTCTCTTCCCTCGGGCAGAATAAAATACTGTCCCCTGTTATTCAACAAGGTATCTATGGGATAGATGGAAAGATCGCAGATAAGCCAGGATGCTAAACTGCTGTGAGTGGTATTTAATTTCTTTACAGAACAGAATTAAAGTGACTATAGCCTCAGTCAACCTTGCATTTTTATGTCCAAATTTATCCTTAAACCAAGAATTATATCATCCATCTTCTGGGTTTTATGAGGACAGTATCACTGTGGTAGGCCATATCTAGTACAAATCACACAGAGGCATATGTTTCTTATGCTTCACAATGAGACATAAATTAAAACCAAGCATGTACTTGCCAGGGCTCTGATACTATCATCCTGGGATAAACTGACATAGTGCTGGGCCTCCTCAATTCAAGTTCTGTCAAATCCAATCATTTAATTAAAGCCCTGGGAATGATGGGAATTTCAATAGCATGGCACTCTGGGAGCATTCTATAATCTAAAGCAAACACAAAAACAAAACTACTCGAGTGATCCTATCAAAGCCATAATACATCTATTACCACAGCTGCTCTCCTCAGACACTAGGCTCCCTCCTGATCCTATTATTAAGTGCAAATGACCAGGCTCAGTGACTGTTATTTTAAAAAACATTACTTATCGTGTATTGTGTTCTGAATCTTGTTGACTTATTTTAATTTGCATAATTATAGTAATTTTCTACTATGTCAATACCATAGGATTCTATTAGGATTTTCTCTTTTATTTAAAGAAGCATGTGGGTTCAAAAATACATGGTTATATTATTTTTTGACCCTTTTAAGCAACTGTGATGCAAGGATGATCGAGTAGTGCATTTTGGTAATTTTATTCTTACTTCATATTTGGACTCATTGCCATAGGTATGAGAGACCCAAAAGGGTAATCAAATGAGAAAGCTTGAAAGACCAAAAGAATATAATGAGTTGCCACAATACGAAGAACCTCTTCTCTGCAGAGGCGTTCAGAGAACACACCAGTCTTAATTATAATACTTCCACTTGTTGCAACTCAGAGAATTTTCTCATGCTGGCCTTATTTTACAGAAAATAAACTTATGAATAGTTACTCACCTAGTTTGCCTTAGAGCCTAGTGTAAAATATACATCTCTATTTTGACAGTGTTCTGTTTTATAGATTAAGAACTTTATGAAACCTTGATAAGTGAAATACCCAGAAGATTTTCTATCAGTTGTCCATTCTTTGAGTATATAATAATCAAGAGGTCTACCCAACTTAGTCATGTTTACTATAGTTTTTATTAATTATTTTATTTGCTTACATTCAAATATTGTCCCCCTTCCCAGTTCCCCCTCCACAAACGCTCTGCATCTACCTGTCCTTTGCCTCTAAAAGGGTACTCTCCTACCTATCTACCCACTCCTGCTTCATCCCTGTAGCATCCTCCTTCTCTGGGGCATCAATCCTCCACAGGACCAAGTGCCTCCCCCTACCATTGATGCCAGATAAGGCCATCTTCTGCTACATATATATCAGGAGCCATGTATACTGTTTGGTTGGTGGTTTAGTCTGTAGGAGCTCTGAGGGGTCCGGTTAGTTCATACTGTTTTCTTCCTATGGGGTTACAATCCCCTTCAGCTCCTTCAGCCCTTCCTTTAACTCTTCCATTGCAGCCTCTGGGCTCAATGCAATGGTTGGCTGTAAGCATCTGCATTTGTCTTAGTCAGGTTCTGGTATGACTGTTCTCTGAGGGACTATGCTAACACTTGACTAGATTTTAAGAGTTGTTTTGTACTTATTTAAACTTGGACACTCAATTGATCCCCTCATTCTAGCCTCTAGAGTAGCTGGAACTACGGACAGAGACCACCAAGACCAGCCATAATTGCTTAAATTCTACTTCACTTCAAGTCTCTCCAGTAAGTCTCAAAATAAATGAAAAAATACAGTTTGTAATAATTAATTAATTAAAAGACTTTTGATATAATAAAGAAAGGAGTTTCAGACATGGCTCCTATCCCTCAATCTCATATTTGAGGCTGCAACCAAAAGTTCTATATAAGTTCCCATAAAATCCTAGACCTAGGGGTGTAAACTCCACAGCCAGTCCCACAACAGTCAGAGGAAGCTCCACTCCCAGGCACTCTAACATGCCCAGGATCAGAGGATCAGTGGTGAGGAGGACACAACATCTGTACCAACACTGGGAGTAAATGGGACCAGCAGGACCCAGGCACACAGGAACTCTAGTCCAGTGGCACCAGTTCCTTCCTGTCTATCTGGGCCAGTGCCATGAGCAGAACCTTGGGTGCAAACTCTGCAGCCAGTCCTGTAATACCCAGAGGAAACTCTACTTCCAGGTACTCTAATCAATCCAGGAACACAAGATCCCAGGATCCCAACATCACAGGATCACAGAGACAGCTGGGGGGAGTTCTGACACAACCAGGATCATAGGAGGGACAGGCTCCAGTCAGATATAGCCAGGGCAGGTAGCACTAGAGACAACCAGAAGGCAGGAGGCAAGCATAAGAACATAAGCAACAGAAACCATGGTTACATGGCATCATCAGAACTCAATTCTCCCACCATAGCTAGTTGTGGACTCACCATCACACAGGAAAAGCAAGATTCAGATCTAAAATCACTTCTCATGATGATGATAAAAGACTTTAAGAAGGACATAAATAACTCTTTCAAAGAAATACAGGAGAAGCACAGGTAAATACATAGAAGCCCTTCAAGAGGAAACACAAAAATCCCTTAAAGAACTACAGGAAAACACAATCGAACAGGTGAAGGAAATGAACAAAACCATCCAGAATCTAAAACTGGAAGTAGAAACAATAAAGAAATCACAAAGAGAGACAACCCTGGAGTTAGAAAACCTAAGAAAAAGATCAGGAGTCATAGATGCAAGCATCACCAACAGAATACAAGATATAGAAGAGAGAATCTCAGAGGCAGAAGACACTATAGAAAACATGGACACAACAGTCAAAAAAAAATACAAAAAGCAAAAAGTTCCTAACCCAAAGACATCCAGGAAATCCAGGACACAATGAGAAGACCAAACCTAAAAACAATAGATATAGAAGAGAGTGAAGACACCCAAATTAAAGTGTCAGTAAAACCTCCAATAAAATTATAGAAGAAATCTTCCCTAACCTAAAGAAAGAGATGTCCATGAACATACAAGAAGCCTACAGAACTCCAAATTGACTGGACCAGAAAAGAAATTCCTCCCATCACATAATAATCAAAACACTAAATGCACAAAACAAAGAAAGAATATTAAAAGCAGTAAGGAAAAAAGGTCAAGTAATGTACAAAGGCATGCCTGTCAGAATTACACCAGACTTCTCACCAGAGACTATGAAAGCTAGAAGATCCTGGGCAGATGTCATACAGACCCTAAGAGAACACAAAAGCCAGCCCAGGCTACTATACTCAGCAAAACTCTCAATTACTGTAGATGGAGAAAACAAGATATTCCATGACAAAATGAAATTTATATAATATCTTTCCACAAATCTAGCCCTACAAAAGATAATAGATGAAAAACAGCAAATAAGGAGCAAAACTATATCCTAGGAAGAAGAAAGAAAGTAATTTTCAACAAACCCACAAAAACATAATTCCACCTCTAACAATAAAAATAACAAAGTAACAATCACTTTTCTTAATATCTCTTAATATGAAAATTAATATTACAAACATATCCTAATTATTGAAATTCAAAAATATGAGGAATTAGAAATTTGTTGGCTGTCATCCAGTGGTCTCTCTAATTTGGTAATTGGAAAAATAGGTCCAATATAGTACAATCCATATACACTTTTTGCTTCTTTGTACATAACAACGTCTTGCTATGTACAACATAATGGTCTTGAAATCATGCTTCTTCTATCTCAGCCTCTATTAGTAGGATTGTTTATTTGGTATTTTTATACTATACTATGGTTTTCAAAACAGCTTACATATTTCAAAATTATTTATACAGCCAAAGGAAATGTAGATAATTTAGGAGGTGGCTTGTAATAGAACAATGAAGAGTGAGACAGAATGCTTTGCTTGATATTTACAATTATTGTTATCAATTTTGAAGAAGAGGACTTTATAAGTTACTCTTTCTCTGAGATAAATGCTTTTCAATATCATCACAGCTAATGAACCAGATTCTTATCCTCACCTAATGTCTGTGCCACCCTCCAAACAGAACCATTGTTCATTGAAACAGTTCGTGAATGACTTCATGGCTAGACCATCTTAATACACCTTAATACACATACTATTTCTTAAATAAATGTAACCTTCTCCCTGTGGGCTGAGAATGAAGACAACCACTCAAGTCAAATAGCTTTGAACATAGCAGGAAATCTGTATCCAAAAATCATGCCTACAATTCACTCCTTGGTACAGCAGAACTGTCAACTCTTTTTTTTTTTTTTTTTTTTTTTGAGAGAATAATTGGTTTATTTCATTGTCTTAGTTTGGGTTTTATTGCCAAGATGAGACACCATGACCAAGGAAATTCTTATAAAGGCAAACATTTAAATGGGGCAGGCTTATAGTTTCAGAGGCTTAGTCCATTATATCATAGCAGGAAGTGTTGCAGCATCCAGGAAGATGTAGGGCTGGTGGTGCTGAACATCTTTATTCAAAGGCAGACAGGAGAAGACTGGCTTCCAGAAAGCTAGGATGAAGGTCTTAAAGGCCATGCCCACAGTGACACACTTTCTCCAAAAGGCCACACCTATTCCAACAATGCCATACCTTCAAATAGTGTCACTCCATGGGCCAAACATATTCAAACCACCACATTCATCTTATGTTTTAAAATCCTTCACCGAAGGAAAGTACAGGGCAGAAACTTGGAAGCAGGAATGGAATCAGAGACCATGGAGGAATTCTGCTTATAGTACCCAGGGCCATCGACCTAGGGATGGCACCACTAGAAGTGACCTGAGCCCCTCTATATGAGTAATCAGTTAAGAAAATGTCTGATAGACTGTACAAGCCAGTCTGATCTAGGCAATTCCTCAGCTGAAGTTCCCTTTTCCTTTTCCCAAGTGATTGTGAGTCCTGTCAAGATAACAGCAAAAGCTAATTACAACACCCAGCATGTCTTGTTCTTCCAGATTTCCAGGTGTTTCTCAAGCTAAAGCCTCATATTCTATCTGTTGTCAACACTTAGCTTAGCTACAATGGAGGTAAAATCCTTTGGTGATGTGAGAGTCATTGAAGTACAGCCTTTTTACAATCAACTCCAATGTCTAAAAATTGTTCTTATTTTGGGCTTGTAGCACAGTAAGAGTCAATATTTTAAGCTCTAAAAACAAACAAACAAACAAAAAGTCTTTATCTATTTATGTTCATTTAAAAAAACTAATAGTGATATATTATTTTAAAATATCATATATTTAATATATTTGGGGTTATTTAAAAGACTGTTCAATTGTTTTTTAGATCAAACAACTTTTATAATACTCATTTTTACTATTACAATATTTTATACATTTTAAAGAAAAACCAAAAGGTATGGTAGGTATTGAAGGGTGGCATCTCTGAGAGGAGTTGGGGTACAAAAGGGAAAGAAGAATATGATGTAATTCTATTTATTTAAAATATGTTTTTAAATGTTAACAAATTCAGATAAATTGAAATTATGCATCTTTTCTCATCATAATTCAATAAAATTTAAATAAAAAATTCAAGACCTAGGAGCTGGTGATATGGCTCAGCAGTTAAGAACACTGACTGATCTTCTAGAAGACCTGATTTTAATTCCTAGCAACCATATGGTGGTTCACAGCCATCTATAATGGAATTTGATGCCTTCTTCTGATATGTCTGAAGACAATGACACTGTACTCACATACATAAAAATAAATAAATTAATTTTTAAATTAAAATCCATAGCCTAGTTTTCATCCCCAAAAGTAGCTATAAGAGAACCAGTATGTGGGCCTAGAAAGTGCATGCTGACATTAATCCTCCTATATATCTCTCTTTAAAGGTCCATGGCCACTCAGTCATTGAAACATGAATGAACAAGCACAACACCAAATGGAGATGACAACACATGTAAAATCAACTGGGCTTACAGATCAGGAGAAGTGTTCTTTCAAAATACCTGAGCTCTACATCTCTCCTTCTTTCTTGAAAATATTACTAGTTCCCTGTGCCTTTAAATGACAAATCAAACAGAATTTTCTGCTCTAAAGAAATTGCTCTTTAGAATTCCAAGGCCAGAAATCAAACAATTATCTTGCTCATTTGCCTTCTTATTCTAAACAGCACCTGTAGTATGATATAATACTAGACTTAGAACCCCAGAGGCCAAACTGAATCAGAATTTATC
>JADRCD010225684.1:0-24747 GCA_019843815.1 Montemys delectorum | reverse complement strand
TTGGAAAGTCCTCTGTTCAGAGAGATTTTTGAAGAGAAGATAACATTTCTATTACACATTCTCTTTATTCTCAGTCTGTGGTAACAATGTATTTCCAGTATTTGTTCGTGTTCTTTGCCATTGTTCTTTTCTCTGATGACTGAATCTCTCTGAATGGGTTGAGTGCAGTTAGCTGAGTGCAGTTAGCGTGTGATTGCAGCTCTAGATGAGCCATATTCAGGCCGCTGAATGCTCTTATCTTTGTGCTAATTACAAAGTATGTGACACTGCTTCTTATCTCTAGTGGAACACAGTCAGGTTTCTTTTTCCCTCACCACTCTGCAAAAGCAAATACAGTAAAATATTCACATACTGTAGCTGCCATGTAATAGTTTGAAATGTTTACATGTCATTAAAATAAGATATCTGTAATATGAAAACAGCTTTAGGATTGTGGAATGTCAGAAATTTAATGTCTCCTAAATAAACATATGTATTCCTTAATAGTGCAGTATATTAAATAGATTGAGTAAATAAATATTGATGCTTTTGTTTAATGTAATATATAATCTTAATATTTACTAATGTGGCAAGATGCTCATCATATATTGCTGAGTGATTTTAAATGATTTTCATGAGATAGTTGCTTCCATTGTTATTAAAAAGAAAAACCTGCCACTTATAATTGAATTTTGTGAATAGCACAGGTAAAGGCTGGAATTTTATTTACTTATTCCAGTAGCCAATTGTTCAGGTCAGTTTATCAACTCTTTCCCCTTGATGTACAGATCATTGTGAACCACTTACTGTGGGTGCTAGAAACTGAACTCAGCCCCTCTGGAATAGCAGCAAACACTCTTATCTCCTGAGCCATCTCGTCAGCCCCATGCTTTCCATAAATACTTGAGGATGGTTATTAGGTTCCTCATACAAGTTTTATAAGGTTGCGTTGTATACATACAATTTGAGGAGAAATGGCATTTCTACAGTATTGACCCTATGGCGTATCAGTGTTATGCATCCCTTCCTTTACTGAGGCTTCAGTATCTCTCAAGGAGTTTTATGGTTTTCTCTATAGTATTTGTCTGTTGCTGTGTATACTCATGGTTATCCTACTTTTGATGCTATTATCAGTATAATCTCTTAAAACTTCATTTCTCTGACTGAAGAGACAGACATGTAATTGGGGTGTGTGTGTGTGTGTGTGTGTGTGTGTGTGTGTGTGTGTGTGTTGATGCTGAATCAGCATCCTAATTAAATTCTTATTAATTATGTTTGCCTGTGGGTTCTTTTAGGTTTGTTATAGATTTTGCTATTATCAACAGCAAACAGTGCCAGCCATAAGTAATGCTAATGGGGGCCATTGCTTTGTTGTTAAATTTGATAGATTTTTGGGATACCTTTTATTAGATGAGGAAGTTTCTCATAAGGAAAACTTTACTAGGTTTGCCAAGAGTTTTATTAACTTTAAATATCTTAGACATTAAATTCTATCAAGTATCTTTTCATCATCCATTAAGGCAATAAGATTCTCACTGAATCTGCCAATATGAGCTGGTCTTTGAATGAATGTGAGACTATTGGCCAAGATATAGAACAAGCAATCACTTTACCTTTGTATCTTAAACACTGAACAAAATCTATGAAATAACTATTGGCAAGAAATAAGTAGTATATGACAGCAGTCCCAGAGGGAAGGCACTCAGATAAGATCATTCTTATCCCTGTCCTAGCCTCCTGCTTTCGAAGCCACAGCATAAAGATTGGGCTCACCAGGAGTCCATGGTCTCTTCTGGGAAGGCATCTTAGAGAATTCATGGGGCATCTGGGCAATAAGAATTGCAGAGCAAAATAGAAGAAAGCTGCCTTGAGGAGAGAGCCAGGAATTCACAAGATCCACGAAGATCTCTGTGGCTGTGGCTGTATCTTCACTGATATGTGTATATGAGAAACTACCTGAGATGAAAAAAGAACTCTTCCCAAGAAACAGGCTCAGTCCTAGGTCATATCACAGGACCAAAAGTGTGTTGCCACAGATAAAGGTGAAAATGGTTGTCAGGCCTGGAGTGTTGACCTTTAAAAGGCATTTCCTCCATATGGGACAAAATTAGTCTGATTCCAGGCTTATATTTCCTCTATCAAAATCTCGAGGCTAATCCACAGAGTCACCATTTCCAGGTAACCTAGCTGTGCCTCTAAACAAAGCTGAGGAAAGCTGTCAGCAAAAGACAACCATAGGCTCAACTGGCCAGCTGCCTTCAAGCTAGGATGTTACTTTAATGAGTTAGAATCACACAGAATTCAAATTTCTGTGGACTTTATTGGAACACCAACATGCTACCATATTATAGCACCCAGCAGAATCTAGTGGCCATCAGAGAAACTTCAGATAACTCTCTAAGGTTCTTAACAGAAAGCACATGTTGATGTCCATTCTCACTGGAGCATGGCTTTGCTGCCCATTGCAAGTTTAAATATGCTGTTTCCTTTCCCTTTATCCCCTGTGCATTAGGCCTAGTCACTAGTTAGTTTCTAGCCTCTTCCCCACCTCTTCCAATGCTATCCTAGCATCTACTGAGCCTTCACTGCTCCTTCTCATTTCTCCGTAATGTCTTGTCCTGGCTCACCACCTCCCTCTGCAGTTAAACCTCTGTCTCAATTCATAGCACAGCAGGCAGTGACCCTATTACAAGCAGAACATTTCCCTCCTTAGAGCCTTCCACTGGCTCTCCATTTCACTGACCTAAAAGACACCTTCCTCAAAGTGGTCTCCAGAGCCCTACCCACACAGATGCTCTCTTCCCCTCCATAGGCATCCATTTTTCTTTCCCCGCTACTCAGTCTGTACATTTCAGGGACAACCCCACTTAAAGGTCTCGGTCAGGCAGTTCCCTTTGTATGAATGGCTTGTCCCTAGAAATCGTGTTTTTTAAAGTATGATCTTTAGACTGGCAGCATCAGATTACCAGGAAATGGTTTGAAATAAAAATTATTGCGCTTTACAACAGTCCTACTGAGCTAACTCTGAGAATGATAGCAGAGTTGAGTCTGTTTTTTAAACTAACTTTTATGCCAATAATGGCCTCTCAGGAACTGCCTGGCCAGTGGCTCGTGGCTTCTGTCTCCTGCCCTCTCTCGGGGATCATTGGCTGAAGCAAGGCATGCCGACTACTCTATCTCCATGTGTACTTGTGGGAAAGCTGACCATGGGGGAAATAAAAAGAGATTGTACAAAAAAAAATTAATCAACAAATACAAACAGAATCCTGACATTAATCAGCCCTCCAGGGATACCTGCTAAAATGTGAAAACTGCTTCCCCCTGATAAGTGTGTTCCTTCCTTTCTGACTTTTTTCCCGGGCTTCTTTTGATCAGGTCACCTTCTCACCTGGCCTCTCTTTAAAATATTAGTCAAGTTTCTGTAGACTTTACTGGAACACAAACATGCTACCATATTATAACACCCAGAAGAATCTAGTGGCCATCAGAGAAACTTCAGATAACTCTCTCAGGTTCTCTTTAAAATATTAGTCATTGGGGCTGCAGAGATGGCTCCATAGCATAGGAGCACTGTTACTCTTCCAGAGGACCCAGGTCTTCAGAGGAATCAGGTTCAGTTCCCAGCACCCACCCAGAAGCTTGCAGCCATCTAACTCTGACCTCCATGGATGCGTGTACTGCATGGACATACATGCAGGCAAAACATACTACACATAAAGTAAAAGGAAATAAATCCTTTTTAAAAATTGTACTACCACCAGTGCAATCTTGGACTCCTTGCCTGTCTGTGACATTTTGTAATAGAGTCTGATGTACTGCTAGTATACCCATTTTCTGCTACATTCAGTAATATACTGCTTTATTATTCTTTGTACTTCCTGTACTCCCTACAGTGAAATGTAAGTTCTTTGTGGGCAAAATTCCTTCTGTGTTAACCCAAATATTTTGAGGGTTGGTGAAATGTAGCTGACACTTGGTAGGCAGTTGAATGAAATGTGGAATTCTGGACAGTCATTATGTCAGAACATTGTGTTCTGTAATTCCTAGTTGAGGCAACAGCTCACAGAGGCTTGTATATGTTCTCCTGGGCCTACACGTTTTGAACTCCCCCAAGAAGGCCATACATTAAGTGTTGGGATTGCTTCTTGAAGGCTAGGTTTGTTTTGCTTGCTAATGACTAGCAGGAACTGAGGAGGGGCACAGGAATCATGACTCTTTTCATAGCCCTTGTACATCTGGCTTTCAGAGCTTTGTATGGATAGAACCTTTAAGTTTTGCAACTGTTATTGGGAAATAAATAGGTCACTGTTTTCTGCTCCTGTTGCATTTAGAACATTTTAGAGAACCCAGACACCTGTGGGCGACAGCTTCATTAGCCCAATTTTCAAGTCTTAACATTCACATTCTTAATCTTTCTAGAGTAAAGAGGACTTTATGAACATTTGCATTGAGCCTGACACTGTCAGCAAAGGAGATTTCATAATCATAGGGTAAGTGCCTGGTCTGTAGGAAGTGGGGCTTCACCAAGTAACTGGTGTCCTCAAACCTCAAACCTTTCTCTCAGAGTGCGCTGTCTGCTTAAGATGGAGACCTGCCAAAGGCCTTGTCTGTCTGGGGATTCTGGCCTTCTTTTCTATAATGGAGCTGGCATTTCTGCTGCCTGTGTATTTTGGCCATCTCTGTTCATTTTGGGAAGAACAAAATGTAACAGTCTGCCTTTCAACCGAAATTAAAGAAATCAGTGTTTCAGGCAGTGCTAAGGTCAGTCAGGGAGCTTGATTGCCTCCTCGATGGCCCTGGGACTCTAAGGTCTTTGACTTGTCTGAGTTCTTTCCCTTCTGTAAAATGGAAGGCTCTCACCATGTCTGCTACCTCAGGGCTACTTGTGGGTCTCAAGAAGGCTTTTGACATTGAGCAGCACTTCCCAGTTACATTCACCTTGTCTTCCCATTCCCAAAACATCAAGGACAAACTTGAAAGGACACTGAGTATCTACCTGGACATTTCCCAGGCTTCCCCTTTTCTAATACAGTAGACTCTTCCAAGTCCTGCCTGATTTGTTAACTCCTGTCTTGGCTGGAATTTCATTGGCGGAGGATTGTGTATACTCTCCAGATATCCTCAAAGTATCTAAGGAGCTGTGTGTTCCCATGCCAACCAGTAATCTGCTCAGCCGCCTTTCTTTGTCCTGGTGCTCCCTCTCGTGCCCATTTAGGGATTGGACGGTTGCTGCTGCAACAGCTGTGTCTCCATGGCTGCAGCATTATCTATTCCAGCAGAGGCAGCAGCGTGCTTTTCATTTGTCTGTGTTGTTCTCGTCTTTCATACAAATTCTTCAAATACTGAATGGCCCCTTCTGCAGCCTTTGATTACTCTCACTGTATAGTAAAAGGAAGAAGGAAAAAGCCTGTCCCTTCCACAGTGTGCATAAACCGCACAGTATCTTAAGTGGATCTAGCTGGTGGGAGCAGCCATATTCAAATATCCTTTATAAAACTAACAGTCAAACAAAAACCCCATTGTATCAGTTAATTAAACAGTATTATGTTCAGTATTTAAGCAAGTTTCCTTTGGTCCTTAAAAGAAGTAAATTTGTGTAATTCATGTGTCCACTAAATATCTCAATGAAACATGATGAAGCTGCTTTTGAAACTCTGATGACAAATTCATACATGAAAAATTACTATTTCCAAATAACAAAAGATAATTTTTTTTTTGAGACAGGGTCTCTTCCAGCCCAAGCTTGCCTTTAACTCCCCAAGTAGCTCAGGCCGGCTTTAAACGCCTCCCTCTATCCTTTTCCCTCTTTTTGTATTTACCATAACTAGCCAAATGGGGTACAGGTGTGTTGAGGTTGCCTATGTTTGTGCCTTATTGCTTTACTCCAAGGCCATTTAGCAAAGGTAAATGTGCTAAGTAGTTGTTACCTATGGAGAATGGTCAGAAAATAGCTAAGACTGTAAGGATAAAAGGATTATATACCCTACAGTAGAGTAAATTACTTTGTCCTTAATAAAGGATGCTTTTCTCAAAGGACTGAATTACATTCTAATTTTTAAATTTGAGATGAACTGCGTAACAGCTAGATAGATGTAGAACCATTTAAGAAGAAAGAATATTGAGAGAAACTTCATGGCAGCTTTATGCAGCTCTCCACAGCAAGTCAGTCAGTCTTCTAGAATGTATCTCAACTCTGGTGAGAATCCCAGGGAGACTTGCTCACTGAGCCGTGGCCGCCACACTCTCCCTTTCTTGCCCTCATTGTGCTTTTCTGAGGTCTATTGCAGTTGCCATCAAAGATTCCAACCTTGCTTTTTCTTGTACTAATAGAAGTAAGAAGGTGAGAGACCCTGCTCTGCGTGCGGCTGGCACGGAGTGTCTGCAAGCCAGCCACTGTACTCTAGTTCTTCCTGAGGTAAGATGGACCACAAGCTGTTTGGGGTTGATTTGTTTGTTCCTCCACTTTCTTCTTCCTTCTGAATTAACTGACTGGCATTTAGGTACCCTCTGTTTGATGAACTCATTATCAGGTCTGAGGTAAAGGAGACCAGAAAGGAAAGGCAAAAACTTCTACTTCTACGTTACTGATTTGGAGCAGGCCTCTGAGGCTTTGCATCTCTAGGCCAAGGTTCTCCCTCAAAGTGATCCTTAGGTCCCCTAACCTTTGCTTCTTCATGCCAATAATGCAAAAGATGCTTATAATAGTATTATCTGAAGAGTTAATTTTCTATCTGCTGAGTAGCAGGTTTTACTGTAAAGTATGCTATAGAGTACTATACTTAGAATAGCAACTTTTGTAAATAGGAATGAAAAAGTGGAGAGACATGAACTGAAGGTGATTTGATTGCTGCTCTCCCAGTCAGATTTCCTCAGGCCCCTAAAGAGTTATGGCCACGCTGTTGCTGTACTGCATTGAAGCTGTAGGCAAACGGAAGGTGTTGGTGTGTGTGGCCACCATAATCACATGGAGCAAATGCTGACTTTTATGGCAGGACTCCACAAGGTCTAATGATACTAGTGTTGGCACATCCAAATCTGAAGACCAGCGAGTCTTGGGGAATAATGAAAATGAGTCAATGGATACAACACACCTCTCAGGAGTATCAGCTGATTTTGCTGAGAAGAATTATAGTCTCTGGCCCTATAATCAATTTATTTCTTCCATAATGGATATCCTCATTATGTTCTTTGACAATTTTATGCTTTTATAATATGAATGGGCTCCTGCCTTTTGATAAATGTTTTAAAATTTTAATCTCATTCAAGCTTCAAAGTGATTCTTGAGATAGAAGTTTTAAAAAGAAAAAAAAAAAAATCCCTCTCTGTGGACTAGAGTTGAGATGTTTCCAGAACCAGTCAGGACTAGATTTTTGTTAGGCTGAGTCCTCTGCAGAGAGGCTTCCTTCTCCAGTAAGGTCACAGTTGTGCTCAGAACTCTCCTCTCTCTAGGGAACTGAGGGCTCCTTCAGCATTGACAGCGAGGAGTATGAAGCCATGCCTGTGGAAGTCAAACTACTGCCCAGAAAACTGCACTTCTTCTGTGACCCAAGGAAGAGAGAGCAAATGCTGCAGAGCACATCCCATTGAGCGGCAGCATTGACAGGCATTCCCAGGCTGCACTTCAAGCCACCAGTGGGACCACAAGGGAATGTGTGTGCTTCTGTCCCCAGAGTGTCACAGGATCCCAAGGGAATTTTCATGGCAAGTACCCCAACCCCTCCTGTTTGCTTCCTAGAACACATACCCTGTCACGCAACTTGTTGTGGTCAGTACTCTGTTAACCCCTGCTTTCCTTACGTTGAGGTAGTTGATTCCTCCTACACAGTGGTTGTCTCAGGCTGGTTCAAGGACATTCTTGCACGCACTGAGTTGGAAAGGGCTGGAGTTTCGTGACTGTCCCACAGTGGAGAGTAGACTCCGTAGACTAAGCTCCTGTTTCGGTTCTCTGACCATCCTGGGGCATCCCGGGGAAGCAGCTGCTGTCTCCAGGAGCCTCTCCCTCTTTCTGGACTCCCTCATGGGTGCTGCTCCTTTGTGAGCTCTCTGCTTTGGTTGGTTGGTCTCATGTGGAAGCAAATGTGAAGTTGTTCTCTCTTCAGCCATGGCAAACGTATTGTAAAATGCTATTTTAAAACAAACTAGTGCTTCCTCATTGTTAGTTTGCATGTGTACGGCTGAGGCGCAAGTTGAAAACTAACTAACCTAGGACCCACCCCCAAACTTTGTAACTCAACCTGGCAGGAGGCCAGGGTTCTTCATTTTAAAATACTGCTTCCCCAGGTGAGTCAAACGTACCAGGAGAAAGTGTTTTAAATCTACTTCACAAACTTAAATGTATTATATATATATATTTTTAAAAGTCACTTATTTGTGTTGACATATATTGTTTCCATGGGAAGTTAAACACTTGTCAATGTACTTACTAGTGTTGTGTAAATATTGTTTAAAAATAAAAACTGTCTCATCATTCTTTTAAACATATCCAGTGTAATTTTTTGTTTTGTTTTGTTGTTTTTTCGAGACAGGGTTTCTCTGTATAGCCCTAGCTGTCCTGGAACTCACTCTGTAGCCCAGGCTGGCCTCGAACTCAGAAATCCACCTGCCTCTGCCTCCCAAGTGCTAGGATTAAAGGCGTGCACCACCACTGCCCGGCTATATCCAGTGTAATTTAAATGAACCCCTTATTTATAAAAATTAAGTAGTAAACTAGCGTTTTACTATTTGAAATTTTTAAATTATTTTTTTCTCCCTTCAGTATATTTCTATACTACTGTGAGCAAAGGGATTTTTTTAATGTAACATTTTTATTGATTCTTTGTCAATTTTGTACATATTTTGAACATATTCACCCCTCCTCTTCTCCCCTACTCCTCTCATATCCACCTTGCCCCTCCTAATGTTATGGCGTCTTTCCTTTATAACCAAAAGTGTAAATTTGGTGCTGTACATGTTTGTGCATGTCATACCATCCAGTAGAGGTTGTTCAACCCACCAAGGGCCACACCCTTAGGTAACAGTCCTTCTGGAAGCCGTCTACAGCCCCTAGTTCCTCATTGGTAGGAGCTGAGAGCCCCTCCCTCTTCCAAGCTGTACTGTTGGCTATCTTGATCTTGTGCCGGCATCACACCTGTGCCATCCAGAAGACGTTCTGTCCACCCTGTCCTCTCCAACCTCTGGCTCTTACAGTCTTCTACTACCCTTCTTCCATCATGGTACTGGGAGTCCTGGCATGAAAAGTGTGTGATAAATGTGTTGAGGATGTCCCATCCATGGCCAGCAGTCCATAGACACTTATTCTCTGTATTTGGCCAATTGTAACATTCTGTATTAACTGCCTTCCACTGCACTATGAAAACTTCTGCTGAGGCCTGAGATCTGCAGAGACCTGGCTGGTTTGTTTGTTTGTTTGCTTGTTTATTATTTTTTACTGCTAACTGCCCCCTCCCAGTGACCTCCACCCAACAACCCTTCCTCCAACCCCTCCCCTTCTCCTCTGAGTAGGTTGAGTGGGGCGTGGGTGTCCGTTCCCCCCCACCCCACCCCCGACCCTGGCACATCAAGTCTCTGAGGCTAAGTGCTTCCTTTCCCACTGATGCCAGACAAGTCAACCCAGCTAGAACATATCCCACATATAGACAACAGCTTTTGGGATGTCAAAGACCAGGCTTAGCTTTGGAGAGAGTCTCTCAGAAAAGTAGTGTGTGGGAGCAGTGAAAAGAGTGACTTGAAGTCAAATCATGGATCCAAGCTTATGACCTGTGTTATGCTTGATGTAATAGCTTGTCCAATCTGCTTCTATGTTCCGCTTTCTCTCTGGAGATTTCTCTGTCTATATTCTGCTTCCTTGCTATTCTAAGCTCTGTCTATATTCTGCTTCCTTGCTATTCTAAGAGATCTCTCAGTCCATGTCCTGCTTGCTTGTGTGTGTGTGTGTGTGTGTGTGCATGTCTCCAAGCAGTTTTCTCTTTTTATCCTAAAATTTTCTCTGGATAGCTCATTTCCTGCAGAAAGAATGGACACAGGTCCATTCTTTTATTTTACATATCAATCTAGTCATTTTCTCAAGGTTTCCCTTTTGATTATGAATCAGCGTCCCCTGACTTCAGCCCTTTGATGCTTAGGAGACAGGAAGCACACATTTTTTCCCCTCAACATTGCAAGAGAATTCAGAGATCTGTCTGCTTTTGTTAAGCACAAAGATAAGGAGGTTGGGTGGGACCCTGCCCTGAAATTACCATGTCCACCCCAACTAGGCCTGGACTTGCTGTGTCCCAGGCTGACCTTGAACTCAGGAATCTGCTTGCATTTGTATCTGCATATGAATGGAGTGGACAGTACCTGCAAAGTCCATAATTGAAGATCATGAAAAATAAAGCTGCCTACGTAGTTCTGTCTGCTTATGGTGGTGGTAAACATTCTGCTTTAACTACGAACAGAGGAGTCTGAAGGTCAGCATAGATCACTTTACTCTGTGACAGCTGGGGAGGGAAAGGGGCTGCTATGGTGTAAGGACATAAAAGAATCTGTGCTTCTATAACAGCATGTAGGACCAGTAGAGAATCCTGTGTTAGTTCTTAAGACACTGTGTAGCTGCAAATTCGAACTGTAACAGCCATGTGGATAGGGAAGGATATTAGACCCACATCATAAATGTGCTCTGTTAACTTTGATTTCTTTAGTTAGTTTCATTGTCTTGGGTTTCTTTGTTTACAGCTTTTTCTTTGGATGGTCCATTCCTAAAATGTCCACACTTACTAACGGGTATACAGATGTTCAGCTCTGCTGGGATTGTGGGGATCACCTCCAGGTCTTTAATACACACAACTGACATTAAAAGAAGGTCAGTTCTTATAAGTCCCCTAAGGCATAGGCGCTAAACAGAAACCTAGATTTGCAATCACTATTAACAACTCACTTTATATGGGTTTAAAATAACTCTCCCTATAGATATACAGTGTGCATATTTATCAATATAAGAAATTTCTGAAATAAAATAGCTTTTTTCTTAAGTCTAGAAGTTTCCTGTAGGGATTAAAGGTACAAGGTCCTGGTTCTTTGACTTTAGTCTCCACTACGTGGTGGAGAGTGTTTATCCAACTGCAGCCTCAAAGGAGCAGCTACAGCTCCCCAGTGTCTGTCCTTGTCTCCGTAAGTGAAAGCAGCATTAATCCCTTGGGCTCTACTCATGGGCTAGGCCATCAGCATTCCTTCCTACCAGAAGCTACATGGTAAAGGATCACAGCACACAAGCTCATGTTAAAATGTGAACTTTAATTGTAAAAATTTTTTTTTGTAAATATAGTTATTATCAACCTCTGCACATAACTTGGTTCAGATATATACAGATATAATATACACAGGTGTTAACTCGTACCACAGAAAGAATCAATTGAAGAAACATTTACACTTAGCCTTGGGGTGAAGCCCAGCCTCCTTCAGGTCTGTGAGTAATACTCCATTGAAGACACAGAGAAAGGATACATCGGTTTGCAGTAGTACCCAGAGCAAAACTTACCAATTATCCTTCTGACTTTGTCATATGAGGTAAAGACTTGAAACAAAAATAGATTCGGGTTCTTTTATTGCTATAACTTTTAGGCTGGGGTTATTACTCAAAATATGTTTTTACATTTAAGGCAACAGGGACACTATGTTAAAGAAAAAGAAAACTAGGAAAACGTATTTCCTTGGTTACGACAATTTCTTTTTCAGGAAGGATTATATCCCAGACTTATACAAAAATTTTCCCAAGTTTTAAGTAAATAAAGGATTGTTTTTTTTTACCCGTGTCCCAAGGCCTGGCAGCCACTTGTGCGGGCAGCTCAGGAGGACAGAGTCCCCCATTTCTCATGGCTGACAATGGGCAAGGAAAATGAACTCTGGGGTTGCCTGACATACACATACATATATATGCTTGCTTAATTTACCCAGATACAATGTCAATTACATATATTTGCTCTGTGTGGGCTGTTCACTTTGCAGGTCCATCTACGCACAATTTATAAAACCCTGCCCTGCCCTGTCCCAGTGAGCCCAGTATCATTAGGAAGCAAAGTAAACTCAGCAGACAAAACAGGCACCAGCTGCAAATGCAAACAAATCCTTTACTGTAAACCTGTCAGAATTTAAGTCAACATGCTTCTGAGAGCCAGCGCCATGCTGACATTCTAGAATAAGCTCTAAAAGGAGTTTTATTTATCCCATTTTCATTTCTCTATATAGCACCAGAAAAGTCCTATTCCTTTTCTAAATTTACAGTATCACCCAACTTCCAGCCACTAAAATGAATTAAAGTGCCAGGTAGCAGACTACCACCCATTCCCCTGTCTCTCCCTTGCCCAAGAAGGAATAGTCATAGAAAGGCTATTGGCGCTCTTCTGTTCTACAGCTTTGCCCAAGGTCACTGTCCCTCTCATCTCGCCAGGCCAGTTGACTTTTATCTCCTGTAATGCTGTTGAAATAATACAGCAGAGAGTGTGTGCTTATGCTTCAAAACACTGTCATAGACAGTGACACGTGTAAGGGCTTCTGCTGCTATTAAACTACAAAGCTGCCCATTGCTGTTTAGGTGATAACTTTGCAATTTCTTTCCATTTCAATGCTTCAGTACTTAATTCACCATTCAGTGCCACTGGTATAAAAATAAACTTCCATTTCTTATAGGAAAAGCATTACCTAATTCACCATTTTTCCCCACAACACTGGGTAGGTACTTCATTAGCTCCTGGGAACAGAGGTATATTAGCTATAAAGTCAAAGCCCATGACTTGGGTAAAAAGGAGCCCTTAACTCCTCCCCTTCACATGTCTGACTGAAAAGGGTTTTCATGAAATGAGAAGGGATGAAACTGGGCCTGCTGAGGTAAGCTATGGATCTTCAGGAGCCTCACCATGGGAGAGATGGGAGAGATGGGATGCTGGCTTGCTCTCAGAATTGTGGCCGATTAGCTTGGAAACCTAAGGGGAAGACATCCTGTGGATGCTCTTGTCAGTTTTCAAACTCTTCTCATAAGGCAGCATGTTGACTGTGAGACCCAGCATTATCTTACAGTTCTGTTCACCCACAGCCCTTCTTTACCTCTGCGAGGGCTGTCACACTGGACTTAGAAAAAGCATCTCAGCCCACTTTCTGGCTGTGCAGTTTTAAGGGAAAAGACAGTTCCCAAGTCCCTGCATCTCTAGGAGGCTGGCTTTTGCCACCAGCTAATTCACTACCACCCTTAGAGAAGTCTCCCAAAAGCTTCAGTGGAAGGATGGGTCCGTCTTACCTTTCCTGCATCGATAGGCTCTCAGTGCCTCAAGACAGGAAGTTTGTCCCCTTAGCCGCCAGAATGAAGACAGCAATTAGCTGCAGTTTAATTTACCTTCATCATCTAGCTAAAATATACTGGGGGTAATTGTGTAAGCGAACCTTCCCATGAAGCATCTGGTACCATTGTATCTGAGCATCACTCTCACCTTTCCGTGGTTTCCAGCAAGGTAAGTCGGTTTCAAGTTCCTGTCCTAACTTCTATCCCAGCAATGAAACCAGCTCCTCTCCGGAAGCCAGAGTAGGTAGGAGGAGGTGTGGGAGGCAAACGCCTCCTGTCACACTGTACTCCTAACTGACTGAACCATATGGGCCCCAGGCAGGACACCGACATTGGCCTGGATCCACGCCCAGCATAGGGAAGGCTTCGTGTTTAAAGCCAACGCTAATACCAGGCAATGACTTGGCCTTCCTTTATAGACTGGTAGGAGATAAGCTCTGCTATTTTTACTGCTTCTGAGGAAAGAGTCCTGAGCCAGGCAACAACTCGCTGAGCATTACCATCTGTTGACAAAACAGAAAACGTCCACTTGAAGGGGCTCTTGTTATATTCAGTATGTGGTACTTAACATGGGTGTCCACAAGACCAAAGCCTCAATGTCAGGCCCCCTGAAGATAGTTACCATTGGAAATTTCTTCTACCTTAAAAATGACTGAATAGCCAGCAATGCAAGTCCATAAGTGCTTCCAGGTTAACACATGGTTCCCAGCATGGTACAGATGGGGATTAGTGCTCCCCAGAAGGGCTCTGCCAGCTCAGGCAGGGGTCTGATGAAAGACACCAGCAGAATGGCAGGAGCCACATCTGAGATTTTTAGCCCTCTTCCTAGAGGCCAGTGGTAAGAAGAAAAAAAAAAACAAAACAAAAAAACAAAAAAACCCTGTCTCTGCTAATGGTCAGAAAGCTATGAAGGATGTCAACTAACTTCTTCCAAATAAAGCCAGATGGTTTTTCAGAAAGTATTTCAAGAGTGACGGGCAAGCTCCCCAGTGGCTACTAGCTTCTGCCATCACTGTAGAGAGATTCCTATATAGTTCTGCACAGACTACTTCCCCTTTTAGGAAAGCACCACAGCATGTTATGCAGGCTTGCATCTGCTCACTGCCACTGGGGGAGCAGTCTGGTGTGACTTCGTGGTGATGGGGACTGGGCTCACTTCTCAAGACATACTCTGCAGCTGATACATGGGGGCAAAGGGTACAAAGGGTGCTGACGTACACACTGTCGGCCAGTCACACAGACAGACGCCTGTGCCATATTCTGGCCCCAGGAGGAAGCTTGCAAGGTAGGGAAGGACTGAAGGAGATGCCGAACAAGAAGTTTTGCTCTGGGGGTTAGCAAGCCCAAGAGCCTAAGACCTCACGCAGTTGCTCAGTTAAAAAGAACCCCACAAGGCCCAAGTTAACAAAGGACAGCCTCACTCACCCTTGCTACCTTTCCATCCGCAATTCTCAGCGTGCTGCCTCAGCAGCACGGGAAGCAGTGTTGGCATATAGAAGGCTCTAGAGTGGTTCTCAGAAATGGAGTCTGCAAGAAACTGAATTCTGAAGAGAGTCTTCCAGTCCCTCAGAAGCTCCTATTTCTGGCTATCTACCCCTGACTTTGAGCTTTAGAGACCAAAGGAAGTGTTGCTCCATCAGCATCGGGTGGTCCCTGCTCAGCCCTGGGCCAAGAGGACAAGGTAAGCTGTAAGGACAAAGCAGGAGAAACTTTGTCAAAGCAGGACAAAGCCACTGAGCACAGCTGTGCTTTTTTGTAAACATTGTGTTACTGGAATGATGGCTAAACCCACACTGCAGAGGAGAGAAATCAATTAGTTGGAACAGTTTATATCAATGCCTAAACTTATTTATATTATTTACAGAAAAGATGTCACCCTGACTCATCAGTGTCTGTTGGCATTTTCACACATACCAACCTCTTCACTTTTGGATTTTTTTTTTTTAACCAAGGAACTACAGTGAAAATATTTGAGCTAAGCAATAAGCCTCAAGACCCTAGAACTGAGCTAAGAGGCATGACCCCTCCCTTTGACGTTCTCTCTGCTGTGGACATCAGCCGGGCTGCTCTTTAGCTAAGACATGGATGCTTGATGGCTCATTAGCTAGCTACTCACATGGCTTTCTGAATATAGTTAACAACTGTCCTCCAACATAGTGCACGAGTCCAGAGTATCCCAGCCCCAAAGAACAAAGTGACCGCAGTCCCACCACAGACCAAAAGAAGCAAGCATAGTTGTTAGTCTGGGATTTCCAGCTATTCTCTTTGATGTTATATTTTCCCTGTCAAATCTGTTAGGTCCGTGGATCCAATTGCTTGGCCTAAGGAATGCTATCTCTGCTTAAGAGATGTCTGTGGGAGTTTCACATTGGTAAAGAGACCTGTTAACATCACATCGCAACCCAAGTGAGTCAACCAGCTTGGGCCCTGGCTATATTTCAGAATTCATCAGAAGTACCTGCTGTAGGACTGTGTACCATCCCTCCTCAGAGCTCTTAGAGACGCTGGAGTTTTCTTCCTTTACATATTTGAACCTGTTAGTTCAAGAGGATATTCAGCACTTAAGAGAGCCTTTGATGTCAAATGAAATGCTTATAAGCTCAGGGCCAGCACCACCCTTCAGCATTGACCAAGAGAACTGCCATGCAGTGGGTAGGGTGTATGCTATAACTCATAGCTTACTGTAGGAAGGATTTCAAGGATCCTTTCCCAGTTGTTCTATCAGAAACATATTTTTCCCTTCTTCATGGTCCCTCTATTCCATCGGATGGAGAAGGTGCAGACTGGCCCTGCGGTGAATAGGTGATCCCAACTTGACTCCTTGAACTTGGTGACCTTGAAAGGTCATTTGATTAGTTTCTGTTTTTAGGCGGATGAACATCTAAGGCCACACGGGGACACATGGTTATCTTATTCTCATATGCAACAAAGGACGAAGACATACAGGTTTTCCGAACAGTTCATCCCAGAGTTTGACTCTGACTCATAGAACTCCTAAGACTAAACCCCAAAGCAGCAGCAGTGGAAGACAGTAGGTTCCCATGCCCAACCAAAGGCTACAAGCCCGAGCAGCCTCACCCCAGCCCCAGCCCCAGCCCCAGGGTTGAAGCACAGAAAGAAAATGGCGAAAATGTCACGTGTTGGAACGTATAAACAGTCCTCTGCATCAACTGAATTAAAACTGAAGCTGCTGAGGGCCTGGGGTGCACTCCAGGCTCTTGTCACCCCACAGTGTCTCACCACCAGTCCTATCATGTTTCCTAAGGACAACAGGGGTTGTCAATGACCAGCATGACATCGATGCCATAGGCCTCCAGCAGGTCCATGAGAAAGCTCCTGTCTCCCTGGGGATCCAGTCCCATGCCTCGGGCATGCTCCGCTGTTAGAGTTTTGTCTTGGCTGGCTGATACCTCCAACAGAGTCTGAAAAATCCGGTTGTTCTGCTCTAGGAAAAACCTGCATTTCCAAGACAGGAAAGGGAGACAAGACAAAAGGCTCATCTAGATAAGCCAAACAAGCAGAGCCCCACCTGTGCGTGGACAGTATACTTTTACAAGCCTTCCAAACTTGTGACAATTTTTAAAGAGGATAAAAACTGTTATTGGTGTGAATGAGGTCAGCAAGGAAAACACACAGCAAGAACTGCAGTGTCTCTGTATGGGTGAGGGCCTGACCGCTTCTCCTGTTTTAAACATTGTCCCTTGGAGAGGTTCCACAGACAGCTTCACTGCCTCTGAGTAACCGTCAGGAAAGTGAGTGAAGACACAGAACCTGACGATGCAGTTCTGAGACCGAGACTTCAAGTAAGAGACTAAACTGCACATTTTTCAAAGCCCTGACTGGACCACGCCAACAAGCCTCACTGGAGAGCACAGGGTTCTACATTGGCTTTGCAGCCCTAGGTCACTGGATGACATGCCCAGAAAGGGAGAACTCAGAGGGGCTGGAACAGGCACAGCAGTTCTGAAGCCAGCAGTGTGGAAAGGGGAGGCAAGCCGTCCTGACTGAGAAGGGCATAGCTCACTCTCTTTGTGTTTGCTCTATTTGGGAGGGGTGTGTGGAGGAAGAGCATACGTAAAACAGGATTCTTAGAAAGGCATTAGTTCAGCCATGCTGTTTGAGGGGTTGGGGAACTTCTACAGACATACCAAAATGGCATAACTAGAATGTGTGTCTGCCCATTCACACAGTGTGCATGCATTAGAAAGGAGCCTCACAAAACAGGATAAACCTCTGTGGAGATGCCCTCGTCAAAACCAGGACTTCTCCAGATTTGTTTCTGCTTCAATTACAGTTCTGCTCTAATTCTGAAACAGGTCTTCCTGTGGCCACTTAAGTATGATGTGTACTGGAAAGAGCTGTCTCTTTCCATGGCTACCAGATCTGGGGAAGAGAGATTATACTGCATTCAAGGCTTGCATTTTCAGATGATCTCATAATACTCAGCACAAAGAACTGGTCTTTTCAGAGGAGGCAATGAATGAGAGGGTGGAGAGATGGAAAGCTATGTGGTGACATTCTGGATGCAAATGTTTAACACGATGCACTTTCAGGGTCCCCATTTCTCCAGGGCCTGCCCTGTTCCTTTAGCCGCTCTGGTTTCACCCTGATGGCTTTGCAGGACTCAGGTTACCTCTAAGGACAAAGCACTGAGAGCCCCGAGAATGACGAAGGTCACCTTCCACTGCAGTGGGCTGCATGGGAGGAATTTGAGTTGTTCAGAGAGGTTGGTACTGAAAGCATTCCCAGAGCCCCACCAAGTGATGCCCAGGCTGACTCACAGCACAAAGAGGTCCTCTTCACAAGGGTTGTAGTCTCCTTCAACTTCCTGGGAGTACAGCAGCATCTGCCTGTTGGAAGGGGGAACACTATCAGACTCTGGTGGCCACTACATCCAATTACGTAATTGGCAGCAACAAGCACCAACAATGGCTGTATCTCTCAGAAAGCAGTACCACACAGAGTTGTGCCAGGCCTGACGTTGAATAAACAAGGAACAGAACCTGGACTCAAACCCAGGATCTATGGTCCATTTTGCTAGTGGTCCCCCTCTCCAACCCCCCCCCCATTAGTCTTGGCACTGTTTTGTCTGATTGTCCACTGACTGGGGATTAAATGCTAACCCTTTCTTTATTTTGTAGGATCAACAACCGAGTTACACGGAACAGTGTACATACATAAGTTTCCTAAAGGGTCTATGTAGAGGCTCAGTAAATGGGTATTCCAAACATACAGGCAAATCTAAGCAAGGTCTTTCGGGGTGTTTCCGAAAGGTGGTGTGACTGGTTCCTTCACTGGGGTTTAGATTCTCAAGCCCATCAGGAGCCACCCATGTCTGTCTGCTACCCCACAGTGAGGGCAAGCTGAAGGAATATCGGCTTCCTAAAGCACAGAAGGAAAGCTCAAGGAACGTGGTGGTAGAGTGGGCTTTTTGTAGACTTCACAGGACCATCCTGCATAGGATGCTGCTCACTTGTGGCCGGCCTTCAAGTCCCTTTTAGCCCAGCCCTGGGGTGGGCTGCACTCACAAGCACACAGGGCACGCATATGGCCGATGGGCTGTCTCACCTCTGCTCATTGAGCCGCCGGTACTTCTCCCTGTCTGCACTGTTGATCTTCAGCAAGGGTTGCAGGTGATCATGGTGTGTCTTTACATTCTGGTTATCCACATAGACATCGTACAGCTCACGCTTTTCCTCAAATATCTTCTCTGTGGTGCCTGTGGAGCCCAGGATTAATGAGGTAAGAACCCCAAGGGGCCACAAAAAAAAAAAAAAAAAAAAAAAAAAAAAAAGCCATCCCAATCTCACTGCAGAATCAAGCATCAAGAATCTCTTTCTGAGAGAATGGTTTGGACACAAGGAGAGCTGGGGAGGGGCCCATACTCACAGGCTACATAGGACACCTCAACTTCCAGGCTCTCAATGTCAGCCACATTCACATAGAAGAAAGGCTTGGACTCAGGGATGGTGCCCCCAATGCCAGGCAGGGACACATTGGCCAGACAACAGCAACAGTATACTGTAAGAGGGGGACACCAGAGTGAGGAATTTTCCCTCCTGTTCCCTCTCTTCCACCCAAGACCAAGCAGGTTGATACCTCAGAACAGTTGAGCTACATGAAGCCGCTCTATTTCTGTTGTTGGTTCTTGCCAAACCCCAGATGGAGGCTTGGTCACCAGTATGATAATATTGGGAGATTACGGTCCCTAAGGTGGAATTAGGTCACAGAGGTGCCACCCTTATAGAAAGTTTAATGTAGTCTAGAGACACTGAGTCGGTTATCTCTAAAGCATTTTATAAAGAGTCTGCTCCCCTCCTCCCCAGTGCCCTCTTCCATATATGATCTCTTCCACCATGAGGCTGACCTAAGCCAAAAGCCAGCATCACCCTCTTGAACTCTGAGAGCCACGGGCCCAAACAAACCTTTTATGACTTCCTAGCCTCAAGGGTTTGGCTAGGCCAATTGGAAGTTGTCTCAGAAGCTGGGGAGGGCTTTGTTTGTGTTACCTATCCTGTAACTGGGTAGTCTTGGAAAATTTTGAGGGCCCCACTGCAGAACCTGATATCTTAAAAGTTCTCATTGGCGATTTATCACCAAATAGATGTTGAATTTCTCTCACAAACCTGACTGGCCTCCCACCTCAAGGTTCTGGCTCGCTGGAACCTCCCATCCTCTGGTTCTCCCCTTTCTATGTTCTCCTTCAGTCTCCTGCCCTTGCAGCACTATTGACCAACCTCTTACACCTTCATTCCTCACTCTCTCCAGGTGATGCCATCATTCCAAGGTTATTAGATAGGCTTTAATGTCACTTTCAAACTTTCTTAAACCCAGCCATTCCCCAGAGGTCCTAATAACCCATCACACAAGTGCCTGATGTACGTCTCCCTGGAAATGTCTCAAGTGATGAACACCAATCATGTCCCAAGTTACATCACCACCACCAAACAACTCATTACTCCTTGGTCCCCAACTTTCAGTGGCCTCAAGATCCTTGTCATCCTAGACTCTTCTTCAACCATACCCTTGCATACTTCAGCTAACCTGATCCAGTTTACCTCTTACCCACAATCCACCATCTCGGCTTCAACCCAGACACTTATCTCTTCCCAGTTACTAAGGTAACCAACTCCCATCCATCTTCATTGCCTCCAGACTCTACATTCTAAATCCAATCAGAAGCCTTGATCCCATTGAAGTGGCCCAAACTCTTCCAAAGTTGGTCAGCAACTGAAGGATGAGGGCATGTGTACTGGGCATTGAGGAAGGGCCCCTCACTTGGGCTACTGGTTACCTCTATAGCACACGACACCCACGGGCGGGGGAGAAAATATCAGAATGCGCTTTCGAAGTAAGGCGAACTTCCAAAGAATGAGGATCTGTTCTCCAAAGAACTTAATAAACTGAGACATACAGCCAGCCGGGTGTGTGATCTGGAAACACACAAGGACAGGTGGGCAGCTTGTTAGAGGTTGCCGCTGTGAAACAGCCTCCTGTAAAAACTCCAAGGCACCAGCAAGCATTAAGAGATAGTTGCTTCCACACAAAGTGACCATCTGATGCTTTCAAATTTTCTTTAAACTGGATTTCTCTGATGCATCAGCTCCCCCGACAGAAACTTAAGGACTATAAACACTTTACTCTAGAGAAATGCAGAGGAAACAGCTAATTTTAGTACTTAAACTGGGGGGGGGGGGGGCACCTACTCCAAGGAGAAGACGACAGGGGTTGGGGGGAGGCCTGTGGGAGTAGGTGACCAGGAGGTGAGCAGTGAGCAGGATATAGAGTGGGAAAAAAAAATATATGTATGTATGTACGCATGTATGTATGTATGTATGTATGTATGTATGTATGTATGTATAACAACTGAACCAAGAGTAGGTGACCAGGAGGTGAGCAGTGAGCAGGATATAGAGTGGAAAAAAAAATATATGTATGTATGTATGTATGTATGTATGTATGTATGTATGTATAACAACTGAACCAAAAAAAACCAAACCAAACCAAACAACCAAACAAAAAAACAGATAGCTTAAATGATTCAGGGTACTTACTGTACAATCATGAAAACATGAGTTCAGATTACAGCACCCACACAACAGGCATCCTACAAACACCTGCAGCTCCCGACCCAAGGGATCCAAGCTCGTGTGTGTGTGTGTGTGTGTGTGTGTGTATGTGTGTGTGTGTGTCTGTCTTCCTGTCTGTCACAGACACAGGTGCGTAGATACACATAAACTACCTTGAAGATACAGCGAGCCTTCAACGCAAAAAAAAAAAACGCTGAGTACTGTACGCGATAAAGTGATGAGCGAACAGTTTGAAGTTGGGTTTCAAAGTAGGCAGGGGACAGGGGACTCCTGTGCACGGCAGCAGTTACAGGCGGGGAGGGTACAAAGGCCTCATGGCTCCCTCTAGTAAACTTCAACTCTAACCAGCTTCCTTGGAATGATAACTTCAGGGAGGGCCCCCTCCCTGAGGGCTACCTTCTGGAAGGATGGTGCCAAGGACTTAGAACATAAGCTTGAGAAATTGCACTCTGCCTCTGTAACCTACTGATAGGGAAGCCTGGGAAAGTAACCCAATGGTTCCAGTCTGCTTTCTTAGTCTGTATGTAATGAGACCAGACCATGGGTTACCTCACCCGGTTTAAAGGACTACCTTAAGCTTGAACCAAAACATGACTGACTGACAGCTAGAACAGCCAAGACATAGAGATCACCAGTGTCACTGCAGAATAGAGGCTTCAAACCAGAGGCCCTTAAGTATTTCAGAAGGCCACTTTGATACTTAGCTGTTGGCTTTTAGAGTGTTCATCGGCCATAAGGTGGGCCAGCCAAGATCTGAAGGCAGGCAGCTACTCTAAAGTACACTGAGTTTAGTAGGCGGAGAGGTATGTGGAGAACCCAAGTACTAACCCAGTCCTGGGGCAGCCCCAGCATTCTGCCTCCACTGGCTGTCCTCCATCTCCAAAGCTTCAACTGGACTATCTGGGAGAGGAATTTTCCTTTCCAAAGCAACCTCTACCCTGAGACCCTGACACCTGATTCACCAGCCCCATGCTGCATACACAGCCACCCTCCCTAGCATGTCCGCTGTGGCTCTTGGTCTATTTCCTCTGTATGTCATTCAGTCACCAGGAAGAGAGGACCCCAGTTGAGTAAGACTGGCCAGATAGGTCTTCAGTCGCTGTCTTCTATCAAGCCAAGCAGCAGACAGACGAGAAGGCGGCCAGAGCACAATCCGTTCTTCCCTACCTTCCTTCTGCCATCTTTAGGCCTTTGACATGTATGTGCATGCATTGTGCACAGGTCTGATGGGGCTTGGGCAAGTGTGTCCTAGAATAAATTATTTATCCCAAGCTCTCATGCCATTTATTTGTTCATTCATGGATGCACAGATCCTTTAACAAGAACTATCTCCTAAGTGATTACTTTGTGCCAAAGTACTACATATTTTAGTATTCTAGTTTCAATGGTGAGTAAAGACATGCAGGCCCCGACTTCTGCAGTTAACTGATGAGCAGAGCAAGTCAAAAGGCAACGAGAACACAGCCTGCGGAGACAGAGTGGTGGGGAAGGACCACAGCCGTTGGGGGCAAATGAGAAAGTGCTTGATTGCATTCTGGTAGATGGTGAGGGCTTCCTGAAGGAAGAGTCGTCTAACCATCAACACGATGGATCTGGAGGACATTTCCTTGGCAGAAGGAAGTGTGTATATAAAGATGCCTGGAGATGAGGGGATGCTAGCGCCCCAGGGCCCACATGCAGGCCTGTGCCAAGGAAGTGCTGGGGTAGCCACGACAGGGTGTCCTCCTCTCCTCTGAAGATTAGTCACAGAACTCATACCCTTCTGCACTGTACCCTGCTCAGAGCACAGTGAGACAGGTGTTTCTCTATTTGATTTACATGTCTCTATTTTCTGAGCTTGTTTCCCTCCAGCTTTCACAGAGAACAATAAAAATTTCCCAGTGTGAACATGTACATGATCTTCCATAAAAAGCAAATGCATTCATATCCTGTATGGTCAGTCTCCATGGAGGAATGCTCCCTAAGACCCACTCCCCAGACACCAAATCCTGTGGGCACTTGATGTCATCTATAAAATAAAGAGAGTACTAGCACGCAACACACACAGTTCTTCCCGTATACTTTAAATCGCCTCTAGATTACTGATATACCTAATATTCTATAAATTCTATGTAAATCACTGTATAACACTTTTTGCAGAATAATCACAACAAAGGCTATGTGTGTTCAGTGCAGATGTGTTGCTTGACTCTGTGGGTACAGAATCATGAATACAGGGCTAGCCATATACAACTTTTAGTGCTATTATTTTGCCCAAGCCAGTCCAGTCCTGCATTACACATGGAAGTGTTGCCCTCCCCAACTCTCCATACTTCTCCTTGCCTTCAGGCCATATATGAATCAGTGACTATATGTTCACTCATACTGTTCTGTCTTCACAGATAATATGTGTATGTATATTCATAGAAAAAAACTAGCATGTAAGATCAGTTCTTCCCATATAATTTAAATCACCTCTAGGTTACTGATATATCTAGTATCCTATAAATGCTATATAACTCAGTGTAAGCACTGTTTGCAGAATAATGAGAAAAAAGCCTATATGAATTCAGTAGAGATATGTTGGCTGTGCTTGGATCTCTGAGGGAGCGCTGTGCCTCCTAGAAAATACATAATATATATGTTACGCTTTTGCCAGAGATTGTGACGGTTCAACAAAGTGTGGTCATAGTAGGCACAGATTTCTGCCCTTGCTAAAAAAAACAGACCCAGTAGAACTTTTCTGTTGTTGACTTAGGCTCTGACTTATTATTCATAACAGCTATTTATTATGTGAATATCCTGGCTCGCTACTGCTTGCACACTGTGAAATTACACACATACATATATATGCACAGACATACAGACATACAGACATACACTCACAAATATATATGTACACACACACATACACACACACACACACACACACACACACACACACACACATAATGCTGGTGTTTTCACATCTAAAGGGCAGATCCCAGCAGTGTGGCTGCTGAAGAAAAGAAGCATTTAATTTTTATTTTAATTGTTGGCATGCTGTTTTCTGATAAAGAAGACGGTGGCACTGTGGCACATTTGCATCTTCAGCCTCTGTAAGTATCTTTCTGCCACATCTGCGAGTCTGACAGGTCTGTTAATAAGTTGTCTTTAATGAGGCAAAGTCAAGTGGCAAGTATCTTTTCTCTTTTTTTCCCCCTCTTTGCCTATAGGGTGAGGAAGCTAGGAATTCGGGTCAAATGTTGGCCACCGTCCCCTGGGTTTGGTGATAGCAGAGTAACTTCACTCAGAAAAAGGGGTCTTTCTGATCAGCCTGTGCACCCTGCCAACCATCTCTCATCCTATCACGGGAGCAGGAAACCTGCATGCTCCAATCCCCCCCCCCCC
>JADRCD010225683.1:0-21343 GCA_019843815.1 Montemys delectorum | reverse complement strand
CTCTGCCTCCCAAGTGCTGGGATTAAAGACGTGTGCCACCACCGCCCAGCAAGTGTGCATATCTTGAAGTATTACATTATACATAATAAGTAGTATACTATGTCATTTATCATGATCAGCCTTTTTTCTAATAGGAAACTATTGTATAGAGTCAGGTGTACCCCAGTTTTGTGTGTTAGCATCATACATGTTTGAATGTGGATTCACGTGAATTTGAAAACCCCAAATGATCATTGTTGTCCGACTGCCCTCATAGATTGGCAAGTGGATAGAGCAGGCAGCATTTAAGTGGCTTACTAGAGTGACAAAAAAAACTTGGTAAACCCTTAGCATCATTGAGTATTTCTGTAAGAACAGTCTCACCTGGTACCGCATCTCAGTGTTTCTTCCCTTTTGCCTTCTGTCTTAGTCTACTTTGTGATACTTTAGCAGCACTTGAGAGCCTGGGAACTAGGGATATAGAGTTGGTAGAGTACTTGTCTAATATGCTCAAGGCCCTGGAGTTGATGTCTAGCAACCACCAGAAGCACCACTCTCAAGAAAAAGGGAAAGGCTAGCTAATTTATAAGGGACAGAATTTTATTTCTTATGGTTCTGAAGGTTGGGAAATCCAAAATAATGGGCTGTAATTTGTCAAGGGCCATCATGGCTTGGAGGAGCAGGATTTGAGGGTGGGAAGATACGAATGAGAGAGGCCACACTTGTCCTTTCATAAGATACCCATGCCTTTGAAGTTGCATGAGTCCATGCATGATGGAGCCTCCATGTTCTAATGACCTCTCATTGGGTCTCACTGTCTAACACTGGAGATGACTTACTTTTTAGAGTACACATCTAAGGCATAGCCTCTCCTTCTCTGACTTTCTCTGGGTAAATTGTCATCTACTGAACATCTCTTTTGTACCAGGCTCAGTGGGTATGCGCCTCATGAGTCAGCTATCTCTACTTTCCCAGAAATAGTGCTCCTATGGAGAATTGTATCAGTAATAAAGGTATTGAAATAAGTAGGGCAGTAAGTGATATAAAGCAGGAACGTTAACAAGTGATAAGTCTGGCTTCTCTGAAAAGGCTCATGTTGAGCCTGGTTCACGATTATTGGAAAATTCGTCATGAGTAGTTTGGAGAAGAATGTGCCAAACTGAAAAGAATAAGTGCAAGGCTTGGAGATGAGATAAGGTCATGCTTGATCTGTTTCAGGGACAGCCAGAGGCCAGAGTGCCTTGAAGCATGAGTGACAGAAAGATGAATAAGACAGGAGAGGAAACCGTGGCTTTATTAAAAGAAGGCCCATTAGGGTTTTATAGGACTTTGGATCTTATACTGAGCATGATAGGAAGCTTTGGGATGGCTGAGAGTAGAGAAAAAGCACAGGCTATATTTATATTCTAGGAGAGTTCCTCTGGCTATTGTGTTGAGAATAGATGTTGGAGACCAGGGCAGAAGGGAGATCAAGTGCACAGACCAGGGTTACAGAAAAAAGTGGCCAGGTCACAGGCGTATAACTTCTTAGAAGCAAGGATACATGTGATTAAGCTTTCACCCTACAGCTAACTACAGAGCTTGATGCTTATTTAGGTGCCCAGTAGACTATGTTGAATGATAAGCAAATACGGATTTTCCATGTCTTCCCATAAGATACACTCAACTGTCATTGATTTTCCAAGAGATCTTCATGGTGATTTTTTTCCCCTCCCCACTCTTACTTTTTTTGAGACAGGGTCACATTTTGTTGCTTAAGTTGGTCAGAATTCATGATTTGGCTACCTTAGCCTCCCAAGTGGTATGGCAGGCATATGCCAACACACCCAGCTTACAGTGTTGTAATCTTAACACTAACCAAACATGGACTTCTATAGAACTTCTTAATCTGGGCCAGCCTGCTTCTCTTGTTTATGAGGTCAGCCCACAGCAGCTAATATTCAGCAAACAAGGATAAAACTAACCTAGAAGAGACAATGACTTAGATAACCAGATAGGGAAAATGCCTACTCACACACTCAAATTATAAAGACCTTCTGTTGAAGTGGTATTTACAGCTACTCTATAAAGAAGCATTAATGCCTTTCCCATTTTATACACTGTCTTGGAGTTACTTCTTTATAATCACACAACCAGCAAGTATTACTCTCAAAACCAGTTATTACATCTCCAGAGCTTTTTTCTCTGAAACATGATTATTGATTTATTTTCTAAACAGTCATCTATTGAATATATCATACAGTATACAACATAATAGTAATACTGACATAAGCAAGACCCCATGCTGACCCTGTAGGAAAAATCAGATAAAGAAAATCAAAGATTGTAGTAATATATGGTAAATGCTATAATAGAACTGAAACAATATAATTGGTTTTATATATACTATTATTAAAATATAAACTAAAATACAGGTTTAAGATCTGAAATAGTAGGGGCTCCAGTGTTTCAGATTTAGGATTTTTTTCAGATGCTGGAATATTTGAATACATATGGAAATACCTTAAGATTGAAACCCACATTTAAGATTCATTTCTGTCCCCACTCCCAACCAACACATAGGTTGAAGGTTATTTCACATAGAATTTTTAGAGTGCCTGCATTTTGACTGCATCCTATTACCTAAGGATAGATGCTCAATTTTCTGCTGTGATTTCATGTTGGTGCTCAAAAAGGATTGGATTTAAAAGAAACTTCTGATTTTTAGACTGTTGAATTAAGAATGGCCAACCTCTAGGCAGTGTCTAGGCACATGTCTTTGAGCCCAGCGCTCAGGAGGCAGAAACAAATGAATCACTGAATTCAAGGCCATCCTGTTCTATAGAATTCAGGACAGCCATGACCACACAGAGAAACTCTGTCTCAGAAAGCAAAATAAAAAAGTCAACCTGTTTGAGACAACCTGTTTGGACTTGAATTCAAGTGACCCATCAAAGCCATAAACTTAGTGCTTATTAGCGATGGACATGAAGACCTGGGAGTGTCTTCAGAAGTCTGGGGGTGGCGGTGCTTTTAAAGCTCCGGAGTCCCAACTTTCCAGATATCCTTTCCATCTACAAATGCACAGGGGGCATCCAGCTTCCTTTAGTATCCCTTTAGTTCTGCCCCGGACTGGAAGTAGGTTTGATGGTGTTAAAGGAGTATGTGGGACAATAGGATTTGGTCCCAAGAATTGCCAAAGCTTTCAGAATTACTCCATTTAATCAGACACTACACTGGGGTGTATAGGTTGTGATAAGGTCAGAAATAACACCGTCACAGAAAGAGTGGGACTACCAAGGACTTTGAATCAAGGGTAAATTTTTCTTTCTTGTGAGCTTTTCTTGCTTAAGTAACTTATTTCGTCTTTTTGAAATATGTGTTTGAACAAGTGAGAAAGTGCACCTGTCAAAAGATTAACCAGCTGAGAACCATTGTCAGCATTAATTTTCCTTCAATAAATGACTCTTTGAAGCTATTTAGCCGTCTGTAATCTAGATACAGAGCTACTGAACCTATGATGGATAGTACTCCATTTGTTTGTAAGCTTTGACTTAGATTGTCTACTTAATTTCTTCAGGTCAGATCAACAGGATTAGGAAACAGGGTGGTTATATGGTTTGAATAAGAATGGGTAATGAATTGAGCAAAATAATTTTAAAACATTAATAATTTACCATCTTGGTGAAGTAAATTAGAAACTAGCAAAATGACAGTCACTCAAATGTCATTATCAAAATGTTAAAGTAATTAGGTTTTTGTACATAATCCTTTCCAAAGTGTATCTAATATTGTTATGAAATGAGGTAATTTAACTTCCTGTGAGTGTTGCAGGCTTCCGTATGCAAGGAATGCACTCCCAAGATTGTTTGGCTTGCATCACACTGACTTTTGCTTTTAGTGATGATTAAAGGTAATATGAACTAGGAAAGAGAAAGGCTTGATTTGGCAATAGCAAACTATTGACAATTTAATTTTAATGTTTAAAAACCATATTTCATGGAGTAAGTTAAATTGAAACACTGGTCCTCACTCATAGCTGTCTGTTCTAATGGCCAGGTCTAATCTTGGTACAGCTATAGTTTCCCATTTCCAGTTGCAAGTAAGCCATAAAATAATTACAAAAACAGAAGTTGTGCTAATGTAGCTTATCCATATACTTACTTTTTTTGAACAATAAAATCTAACTTAAAAGTTATGAACAAAGACATCTCAATATTAAGCACATTAATTTTTAAAATTTATTTCATATTTAATTAAAAAGTTGTGGCCCTTCTCCTTCTATGAAGAAAGACAGGCCTAAATTAAGAAGTTGTTTCACTGATGAGAAAAGTCAGATGGGACTGGAAAATGTATGAGAGTAGTCTTGATAAGCAACCATGTCTTCCTTGAAAAGAGCCTTGCTACCTGAATGTCTGTGTGTGGCCTAAGAGTCAGGTCTCTAGATCTCATCAGTAGGTGAACTGTGGAGAAGCTTGTGAGCCACACACCTCAAATGCTATCTTTAGAGCAGGTTCCTCTGCGTGCTGTGCTGCTAGTCGGGGCCCCAGTAAACTGAGTATGGATGGATGGCTATGTATGACTTTGGGCTTTATGATTAACCTCTACTATACTTAGTTATTGGAAAATTCCTTCAGAAATTTGTAGAATCATATACACATGCCTAGCAGAAATACATTTTTGAGGCAAGGGATTTAAATTTGGCTTTTGGGTTTGTCTCTCATTTTGGTATTTTACTTGAGTGGTTTTGCTTCAATCTCTTTTCCCCAAATGACTCAGGTGTAGGAGCTGCTCGGTCTGGAAACCTTACATTTATGGTGGGAGGAGTTGAAGATGAATTTGCTGCTGCCAAAGAGTTGCTGGAATGCATGGGCTCCAATGTGGTATACTGTGGAGCTGTTGGGACTGGGCAGGTAATGTTGCCACACAATGACATGACTCAGTATAAAATGTCCTTTCTTTTTTCTGACTACATGCTTGCCCCTCTTTACTTGGCTTATGCTGAGGATTCTGTGCTTGGATTCTAGGTTACATTGGGAGAAGTTGGCTTTTCATCATTGTTCTTAGGTCTGGGCAGATATTAATACAGTGAGAAGTAACCTGTGTACTTTAATCTTTTTGAATAACAAATAATTTCCTTTAAAAATATGAGATGGCTTTCAGTACTGAACTCTTAATAGAACTAAGTGCCCCTCTCCAGTTCCTCATGCATGCACATATTTCATTCTTTCTGATAATGCTTTTGCCCAGTCACTTAGACTTTCATATTAGGTATCTTTATTGGGCTGAATATACCATTCTCAAAGCTGTATGAGTTTTACTTCAGCAATCTCACTGTTGATCATCTTGATCATTCCACAGGTTATGTGGGTCTGATCTTCTGTTATCTCATATATAGTGCTGATCAGAAGGGCAGTAGATCCCTATTTTCTACCATGTCCGATTTTAATTTTTCTCTCCCACTTGACAGCCTTAACTATCAAATTTGCCCACATTCCATAGAACACAGATATGAATAATGCTCTTTTACTTCTAGGCTTATTCCATGCTTCTCTGTGTTTAATCCTCTTATATACTTACCATTTATTCTGATGTCCATCTTTTTTCTTGCCTATTTACATCATGTCCTAACCTTCAGAGAGATGATTTCTGGTTCCACCTCCTCTGGGGCCCCTGTTTTTAGTGATGAAATTACCAGGACTGAACTCTGAGATTGACTCAGTTCTTCCTGCCCCACTCCTAACACATGCTCACATTCACTCCATTCTTCCTGAACCCTGCTGTCTGCTCTACTACATACCTTACCATTTATTGCTCATTTGGTCATCTGTTCCCTTTCATATAGCATATCATTCCCACTTGGAAATTAGAATGTAAATCCATTCCGTAGAGAACAATGCTATATGGATCATCCATCCTTAGAGTGTTGAGGCCACAGTAGTAAAGTCACTTATTACCAAGCTAAAGAGACCCCTAGGCTCTGCTGAGGACAGTGTAGTAGGTTCAGAGGGAAATATACTGAACCACATTTCCTTACCTCCTTTCTCCTGGAGAGAATCCACAACTGAGTGTTGGTTGGTACATTGGTTGGTTGGTTGGCTGGGTGGTTGGTTTGAGAACCCTGTAGAATCAGGTACAAAAAAAAAAAAAAACTTTTAGAAGTTATAACTTGAAAATAAAGATCTTTACTAATGCTCTTTGTTTTCAGTCTGCAAAGATCTGCAACAACATGCTGTTAGCTATAAGTATGATTGGAACCGCTGAAGCTATGAACCTTGGGATCAGGTTTGTTGAAAAGAACATTTTTGTATACTAATAATTTTCATTGTTTTCCCTATTTGATTTTTTATGTTAAAAGAATGATGTTCATGAGAGTAAATGAGTTGGTTCAGGAGCATGTTGAAAGTACTTCATTATTGAATTTTGATAGACTTTGCTTATTGGACAAGCAATAGGACTCTAGGGAACATCAACACTCTTTGCCACAGCCGTAAAATGTATTACACTGTGCACTGAAGTTATATTATGCTTTTTATATGGAAGCCCCATATCTTCTATTATACTGAAGTGGAAAAACTGTAAAATTCAAACCTATTTTGGCAATGTTGAGACAGATTTAAATGAAACATGCTTCAAATGAGTTATGAATTCAGGTGCTATGCCACCATGTGACTAGTTTTATGTACCTGTTTTAAACACATTTCTCAGAATCTGTACTAGCAAGGTTCTTGGTGGTTTGTTGTCAGGACAACCAGGCTTCCATTCCTAAAGGTACAATTCATGTATATAACTTTTGTTTTAACCTGCTTGGTTATTCTAGATTAGAATGTATCTTTTAAAAATACAGTGTTCACTAATTGTTTACTTAAAGTGAGTCCAAAATTCTGTTTTTCTTTCCAGTGATCATTCTCTAGAATGCTTAAGGTTAATGCCTTAATTTTAGTCTTTAATCCTTTGGATTGGGAATGCTACATATGATTAATCACCTAATTAATATTTTTAATGTTCTGCATTTCGTGAATATAATAAATATTTTTATTTTAGAAAACTGCTCAGTGTGTACAAGTTGCTTTATTCATAGCTTTTTTTAATATCCTGGGCAGCTTATCAGCCACAACACAAAGCAGAAGAGTGTCTTGCTTTTGCTTTTGATAAAAGCAATAAAAAGAGCCAAAGTGCTTGAGATATTTTTTTAAAACATGGTAATGGATTCACATTTCCTCTTAATTACCATATCAAGATGCTGTTGTTTTATTGAATTGCCGGTCTCAGATGTTAAACTATCTTGACCTATTAAGTTGTCATGTTGTAATTGAGATAAAAGAGGAATTTGCTTTGCATCAGCGCTAATTGGTTTATCAATATCCCATACCATTTACATTTTAGAACCAAATGTCTATAAGATGGTGAAGCATGTCTGTACAAAGCCTTAATAAAACTGCTGTGTGTGGGAGCCCTTTAGAGTGTCATATTTGTGCTGTGGCCAGTTTCAGGCTATGGGGGACTGTCGTAATGAAAACCTTTTGATGTATTTGCATGCACATTGTTCTGTAGACCAGTTTCATGAAAGAGGAAAACAAAACTTTCTGGCACTCGAGTGGCATATAAAGTTAATTGTTGAGCAACAGAGTTAATGTCCATTTAAATTTATATGTATGATTTTATTCTTATTTTTCTGGAATAAGGGACTAGACGATGAAAGTAAGAGCCTGTGTGAACATAGTTTCACACCTAGATTCATGACATGCTCTGTCTTCACTAGTTTGTTCTTCACTCCTCACCTAGCCCAGCACTGGCACAATCATGTCTTCCAATAGTTCTTGAATAACTTTCCTGTGCTCTTTTAAAACAAAGCTTTGGGTTGGACATGGTGGTGCACACCTTTAATCCCAGACCTTGGGAGGCAAAGGTAGGCAGATCGCTCTGTTTGTTTGTGGCCAACCTGGTCTATATAGTGAGTTTCAGGCCAGACAAATTGATAAGATGAGGCTTTGAAGGTAGGAAGATGGCTTAACAGGTAAGAATAGAAGTAGGTCCTGCCAGGCCTGAAAACCTAAGTTTGATCCCTGGGATCCACACAGAAGGAGGCAAGCACTGATTCCCACATGGTGTCCTCTGATCACACACATGCCATGTCACTTGCTCACACGCGTGTGCGCGCGCACACACACACACACACACACACACAAATAAATGTAATTTTTAAAGATAAAATGAAACTTGTATCTAGAGTAAGTGCTTGTAGGAATATCAACTGAACAAAGTGTATGATGAGCTGAAAGTCATTGGCTACTGCATTAGTTCTCAAGAAGAATATGAAAAGTGGCATAAAATCCACACAAGGACATCAATAGAAGAAAAATAGTTTATCTTATTTTGGCTGTGACCCATTAAGGCAAAAACAATATTTGAATATAGAAAGATTTTCTCTAGTTCGATGATATAGCAAAACCTAACACTCTAGACCCTGAAAAATAAGAAAATTTTAAATTTTTAGTTTTTCTAAAGCTCTAAGTGTATACATATATGTATATACACATATAATATGTATAATATATGTGTGATTATAGTATATGGAGAGAAGAGAGAGCTACAAGTACAAATAAAACGTTCATTATAAAGTTTGAAAGCAAAGCAGAAGTGTGTTCGTTTTCCTTGGCTGTTAAGATGATATATGCCTTCTAATGTCTCACGTGGAGTGAAGCTGTTCTCATCACTTGCGGTTTCCCACGTTGCCTCACAGGAGTCTTGATGCTCTGAAACCTGAGTGTGTTTGCTGCTGTCCTTCCGTCATGGTTTACAAACATAGTTTAAAATGACAGGGTTGTTCTCTAATAGAATGGAGAGAGTGGCCATGATTTGTCAAGCTTTGCAAGGGGAAAGAGAAAACTGGCATCAGCAAGCATAAACTCCAAGTAGTAATTCCCACGGAGTAGCACAGCATAAAGTGATCCAGAGGCATTTAGATTCTGCCCACCCACAACTGGAATTTCCTAGAGGATTAATGTCAACATTTACAAATTGAGTCGCCTGTTCCAGTGAAGTGATCATTTCTGATTAGTTTCATTCTCATAAGCTGTTTTTTGTTTCTAGAATGTGGTTTTTCTTTAATAGGAGAATAAAATCATACAGTTTAAAAATTGTATTGACCCTTGCTCTTTTACAGTGAGTCTTTATGGATGTTAGTGAAATTTTTAAAATGTTGTAAAAAAAAAAGTGCAAAAAACATTGGTACATAATATACTTTGAGATTCCTTTATATTAGACCTTTTTCCTTCCTAATTGGATTCCTAGTTAGGGCTCTGAAGTCATTTTATAGCCTTGAAAGCACCCTGCTTGCATGGCTAGGTTGTGTATCCATGATCACATACAAACAACATCGTCAATGTTCATTTTGAGGTTTCATTTTTAATTTTGTTCCATTTTTGGGAGCAGAAACACTGGTGTTATAACAAGTGATCACATGGTCAGCCGAGCCCAGGCCCCTTCTGTAGCCTCCATGTTGTCTTACACCAAAAGTGACTGCAAACACTGCTACTTCTATTCAACAGTTGAAAACTCTTGACAAAGAGTGTTCCCTTCAAGTTCATTTTTGCTTTCTTGGTTAATGCATCTAGGAGTTAAAGCTCATTCATTCATTCGTTTGTTTGTTTGTTTGTTCATCTGTTTGCTTGGTTTTTAGAGCAGGGTTTCACAAAGACCAGGCTGACCTTTAACTCAGAGATACCCCTGCCTCTGCCTCCCGAGCACTAGGATCAAGGGTGTGCACTCCCACTGCCTGGCAAAATTCTAATTTTTATACCTGAGACAACAGAAAAATTATAGGATGTTGATAATCAAAATGCTGATAGGATTTCTTAACTGATAAAAGGCCAACATTTGCTGACTGTCATGTCACTACCTACAGTCACACAGTGAGTCTCAGGCTGGTAAAGTCTGTCTAACTTGCATCCAGCTCTCATTTATAAAGTGATAATAGTATCAACCCCCACTGGGCTATAGTGATGGTTGAGTTAATACTTGTTGCTTTTTAAAAGTAGTTCTTGGCACATAGTACTTAATGATATCTGAGGCTGTAGTGAGGTGTTTAGGATTTGGATTGACTCTTATTGGGACAGTTTTGCCTCAATAACCTGTCTCACTAGCTGACTGTGTGTGTGTGTGTGTGTGTGTGTGTGTGTCTGTGTGTCTGTGTGTGTCTGTGTCTGTGTGTGTCTGTGTGTGTCTGTGTGTGTGTTTTAGTTATTGCCTGTTTTGTGTATGGCCAACTCTTAAGAACATAGACGAAAGGAAGAAGAGAGGGGGAAGGGGATGGGTAAGAAGATAGGGTATGGCACTTCTACTGTGTTAGCATGGTCCCTGTGTGTTGACCTCCCCAGGCAGGCAGGCATAGTCCATGCTTGGCTTCTTTGTTGTCTCATTGGTTCCTGCCTGGAACTGACACACAGCCAGTCTCATCAAGCATGAGTGAGTCAGGGAGTGATTGATTAAAATGGACATAGCTTTAGAAGTTTTCTTTCTATGTCTGTTATACCAACATCCAGTTGTTCTTACCAAACACCAGCAGAGATACGTAAAAGAGAGTGAACAAACTTTTGGCTCCTAAAATTTTGGTTATGGTGAAGACAAAGGGTTTTTATACTTTTGGTTTTTTTTTTTTTTAACAATTTATGATGCATTGTTTTTTACATCTCCCAAAAGTACATTTAATGTTCTTGTGTTTTAGAGGTGAGTGGGTTTGACATAGTGACGTTTATTTGAGTTGCATTATATATGCAGTCAGAGCAATGAATTCATTCTGTTTATATCAGAGAACATCCCAGCAATTGTAAAGCCCCAAGCATGCATGCACACACTCTCGAACCACGTCCAGTGGCAAGTTATTATGGGGACTGACAGACTGTCATCCTTTTGATGGCTTGAGCTGTATATCTCCTGAGCAGCAATGGGGCTCTTATGCAGAAGTATCATATGTTCCCAGCCAATTTACAGGGAAGCAGCAATAACATTTTATCATGGTTGAGAGCCCAGTAGCTGCTTCCTATTAAACTTGCCCTTTCAGATACCTGTCTTGGATTAATTTGTTGATTTCAAATGGAAACTCAGTCTTCTCCAGTGAAGCATGACGTTCTAGGGTAGACTCTCTGAATGACAATTACTGTGTATTCTAGCTGGTTCAGACCATTACAAGCCTTGGGCACAGAGGAAGGCCGAGGACTTCAGTAACTGATTTTAATATCCTGTCTAATTCTAACTGTCAGTTCTGTATGTGCCAGCTGAAGAAGCCTCAGAAGGAGGAAATGCAAAACACTCCTCACTTGCTCTTTTTAATGATACACTTTGCTGCAGCGTGGGGGCAGGGAGGGAGCAGCAGTCTCCTGAAGGGAATCTGAACGGCAGGGAGCATTTCAGTTTGGAAAGTGAGCAGAGAAACAGCTACCACCTGACTTCCTATGTGTGCATGTGCCCTTCAGATGCCTTAGACAGTGACATGTTCAGCAAAGCAGGCTTCTGTCGGTGCCAGGGTCTTCCCTGGGTTGTTCTCCTCAGGGAGAGCAGAAGGTGTTAGAAAGTTAGGGAAATAGGCTTAACTCACCATTCGGGCAAGTGCTACAGTGTGAAGCTCCTTTACCCTGAAGATTCTTGTGAAGTACTAGCCAGCAGAACCTGGAAGGTTTTTAAGAGAGGAGTAAGGCCACTGCTTTAAATGTGATGACATCTTTGCATCTAAGATGGTAGGACACTCCTAAAATGTTTGATGCCTTTGAAAATGTGCTCTTTATGGATGCATGTTTAAGAACAATATCTTTATCTTTTCCCAAGTCATGTGTCTCACTGTCATACTGAGAGCTTGGCTTTATTGACACCGAGAAACAAAGTGTCTGTTGCAACTACACAAACACAGCAAATGTAGATCTTTTTCTTCCCCCTAGGCTTTTTAAAACAGTGTCTAACGAATATAGCTGAGGTTGGCCTGGAACTTGCTATGGAGCTCAAATTGGCCTAGAACTCCTCATCTTCCTGCCTCTGCCTACCACTTGCTAAGATTAGGCATACTCTAGTGCTCTGACAAACTCAGATATTTCAAAAAGACCCAGATAGCTGGGCTTCCATCTATTACTGCAGAGAATGTGTGAGAGCTGATTTAGATGGAATCTTTATGTTTGGTAGAATCTAGAATAAAAGACCCATCCTCATAACATGAGCCACCATACAAACTCAGTAGTGTGCAATCTATTACTACCACCTCAGAAGCCTGGTTGCATCCTGTTGTGTTACACTGGTTCCATGCACATCTTGGCTTTCAGCTCTCTTCCCTCCTTTAGCATCAGAAAAACACTTTGCTGTTTGGATGTTGAAATTTTGCAGTGAGTAGAATATACAGTAATAAATGCTGAGGTGTGGTTTGTTTAACATTGATCTAAGTGTCTCTTTTCAATTTTTTTTTTTTTTTAGAAGAGATTGATCTTAAGACAAAGTAGAAAGCTTTTATGACAGTTTTTTTATAATGGTCCTTTGCATAAAAGAAACCAATAAATTGCTGGATATAAGATTTTATTTGAAACTTGATTCAGTGATACTTAATAAAACTGAGCTTCCCAAACTGTGTTAAGAGCCTTCGACTCAAGCTGATGAGCTTTTTGCTGCTATTCCTAGGACTGCCTTGAGCAGCCGTTTATGCCGTCAGCCCCATGAGAGAACAAATGATGTTTCCGCTCGGGCAAGCTTTGTTTTATCAGGATCAGTAACCTTATCAGCAGGTGACCCAGAACTACAGCGCATGTCTCTGAATGGATAGCATATGTCACCACTCTGGGCAGACTTGCTTCATAAGCAAGATTATCTAATGAAGGCTTAATAAATAAGGAAGAGTGTGTGCAGGAAAGACTGTTCTTTGTAATGATAACTTCTCCTAGGCAGATTTTACAGCTCATCGTTCATCTCTTGCATTTACTCTCATAAAAACTAAAGGAAAAAACATACATTTAAGTGCTTCCACTAGACTCCCGTGACTTTTCGGAGTTGTCATATTTCTTTCTGAAATAGATCATTTGTATGTGAGTGTAGAATTTAGATTATCAGGTTGGTTTAAAGTTCATAAATGACAAAGCAGTAATATCTGAGAGACAACGGACCCCTTGACTGTGAGAAGCCACATGCACCATGATGAGACTGTGTGTTTTCTCTTCTAAAGTGGACAGTGCAGGTTTTCTCAGGGATGCCCCTGCTGATCAGCAGCAGCATAATTGAAGATTGGATTTTTCACTTGGATTTGATTTTTATGGATTTGTTTGTTTGTTTGTGGGTTGTTGTTTTTTGTTATTGTTTTGGTGTGTTGATTTCTCTGGAGGGTGTGGTGGGGTTGAGGCAGGATATCTCTTTGTAATCTTGGCTGTCCTGGCACTTACTGTGTAGACCATACTGGCCTTGAATTCAGAGATCTGCCTCCCTCCAGAGTGCTGGGGTTAAAGACAGGTACCTCCACTCCAGGCCTTTATTTTAGATTTTTGAGGTGGGCTCCTATGCTGTAGCCCAGGTTGGTCTGACACCCCTCTATCCCAAGCTAGTCTAGACTAGTGACTCTTCTGCCTTCCAGTTCTGTGTAGATTTTAGATTTATAGTGAAGGAACAAAGAGGTGGAATCCCTTTACATGTTAATGAGTCACACTTGACCTATACATCCTGACATTTAATATTTTTCTTTGACCTTTGACAGGTCAGGCCTTGACCCAAAACTATTGGCTAAAGTCCTGAATATGAGCTCCGGACGCTGCTGGTCCAGCGACACTTACAACCCTGTACCTGGGGTTATGCATGGAGTCCCCTCATCTAATAACTACCAAGGTGGATTTGGAACAACACTCATGGCTAAGGTATGGTAAATGCAGAGATTAGCTGGGAGGGAGAGAAAAAATATGTAATAATCTAATCTCCCCCCCCCCCTTACACATACACATGCACACACACTTTCAACAAAGCTTGCTTCTATCCTAGAAAGCAAAATTTTTACAGCAGTGCATCAATTTTCCACTAAAAATTAGTGTAAATTTGGCTTTGATAAAAAAAAGTTTTTTTTTTTTTTTATCTTGATCATTTTATTTTTGGGTAAAGATGTGCCAAGAGTTTTCTCTGAGGCTTGGGTTTATTTATAGTATAAGCTAATAAAATTTTGTTCTTCATACACTTACATTAACTTACAACTCCTTAGAATGGGAGCAGTGGGATTTCCAATTTGTTAATGCTCTTGTGTTAAGTATACTTGGGTTTCAAATATATGACTGTTCAAGTGTGCGAAGGGATTTATGTGTAAGTTAATCATTTAAATTTGATCCCAGCACTTGGGAGGCAGAGGCAGGCAGATTTCTGAGTTCGAGGCCAGCCAGAGTGAGTTCCAGGACGACTAGGGCTATACAGAGAAACTCTTGAAAAAAACAAAACAAACAAACAAAAAAAGGCAAATCACTGTCCTCATTTCGCTTGCCATTTCTACTCTAGAACATACGTAGGCCAACCGATCTTTAGGTCTCCTAGAGCTCCCCACCCTCCACCTCATAACAAATGTAGTAACACATTCACCCAGATGTTGAATTCCCAGTGACATTTGTCCCTGTCTTTCCCAAGTATGCCTTGAATTCATTCAAATGCCTCCTCTTCTTCCACCAATCCCGTGGCAGCACCTCCTTTCCATACACCACAAGACTTCCCCGTTGATCCTTCTGATGGCACTGGGTTGCTTTCTACATGATAATGAGAATAGGCTACAATGTAAACCTGGAATGTCACTTCTCCTGGTACCTTCCTGTAATAACTCACAGTTACTTGTAGGTTAATATCTATTTCTGCAGCTTGTCTAACAAGGCCTTGATAATTTGGCCTTTGCTTCCCTTACCTTTTCTGCTCCTCTCTGCTTCAGCCATGCTGAATTCCCTGTCCTTTCTCCCTTACTCCCATACCTTTCCACTTATGGTTCCCTCCATCAGGATTGTTCTTCCTTCCTGCTATTCCCCCAACCCCAGTGCTTTTGTGTAACAAACACATCATCTTTTAGCTCTGTGCTCAGCCATCTTTTTGACCAAAAGGCTTTACCCAGCACCCTGATTATGCCTCCTGGGCTCCCATACTGGTACTCTTGCTCCCAAATTATACTAGCCCTCTTGAGTGTCTTCCTTCAGTAGACTGAGTCTCCGCAGGCTGCAGCTGTCACATTTATCACTGTATATATTATGTAGAGTACTATTTGGGACTGTCTCGATGTTTCTATACCACTTATACAGATTTCCACAGGTTTGAAAACATTTCTCTTTTTGTTTGGTTGATTGATTTTGTGTGTGTGGGGGGGGTTGTTTTGACTTTTTTGTTTGTTTTTTGTCTTGAGACAGGGTTTCTCAGTGTAGCCCTGGCTATCCTAGAACTCTCTCTATAGACCAGGCTGCCCTTGAACTCAGACATCCTCCTGCCTCTGTCTCCCAAATGCTGGGATTAAAGGCATGTGCCACCACACTTGGCTTGAAAGACATGTAATTCTGCCTGCACAGTCATTCTATCTAAAAGCAAAATAAATATGTCTCCTGGAGAAACAAGAGTTTGGACATTGAGAAATCAAGAATTCTGTTTGTAGTATTTTTCCAGCTATATGAAGGTAAAGTACAGCTCAATGTGAGTGTGTGGCTCAGTGGGAACGTGCTTGCATGGGCATGCAGTGAGCGTATGGCTCAGTGTCCTTGCCTACTGTTGTACAAAGTACTTGATTTGATCCTCAGTATCAAAGGACAGAAAACACGCACGCACACAGTGTGTATAAGAATCTTTTTTTCTTTCAGATTCTATTTTTCTCCCCTATCCATTTCTCCCTTTAGCCTAGCCCAGCTCCACAAGTCTCAGTGTGCTTCCTTCTGCCTTTGGTTTAGGATCTGGGATTGGCTCAAGATTCTGCCACCAGCACCAAGACCCCGATTCTCCTAGGAAGCCTGGCCCATCAGATATACAGGATGATGTGTTCAAAGGGCTACTCAAAGAAAGACTTCTCATCTGTGTTCCAGTACCTACGGGAGGAGGAGCCCTTCTGACTGTGCCCTGTGGACATGGACACTGTTGGGAACCAAACTCTATCCTGAGCTTCCTCTAGCTCACTTTAGAAGTAATGGGTTTAATCAAAGGTCGTCTATCTGCTTTTGATTGTCTACATCACAGCAATCCCTGGGAATTTCTATCCATTTTAAATACTGCTGTTTTCATCTGTTTAGCAAGCACACCCAATGGTTTTTCACTAACTAGCCCAGTTGACCTTTTTAAAGTTTGAACCTTGAGCACCTTCAGCAAAATTGAGCACTCTGATGAGGATATTTTATTTACTCCACTTTGCAAATAAAACCAAATGTTTTGTGAACATGATGGAACCCATGGTAAAAAGGAGAGAAATCGATTGCAAAGACAAATTAGAGGGAAGTTTGTCCTGTTAACCACGTGCTATTATTCCTTACTGTCCAGGGCTTGATAGGTACGACAGCTTGTTGACACTTGTCTTCATGTTTGGATTGTCACAGTATCTTAGCGTACCCTCCTGTTACAGCTTCCATACCCAGCTGGCTTGTTTCAGTATTTTTGCTTCCTGTACATTCTTACTACATGTTTTTGACTCCAGAAAAATGACCCCTTTAGACTGTTTCTGAGCCAATGATGGTATTTCCTTTAGATAATTATTACATTATTCTAACTATAGTCATATTATTTTGGATTTAAATAAATTTCTATCCTGATAACATTTTTTTGGAGCTTTTTGTTTTGTCTCTTAAGGTTTTTTTTTTTAATTTTTCTTTTTCTTTTTTTTTTTTACAAGCAAATTTGGGAAAGGTGAAAAGAATAAAGAAGGGGAGGTCAAAAGGTACAGAGCTTGGAGTTGGCCATTGTCAGGCCGGCAGCTTGTTGTCCTTCTGAAGACTCCACAGCTGTGTGCCTGAATGTTAGGTGATTAAGTGCTATAGGGTTCACTATCGAAGGTAACTTGCCTCAGTGTGGAACATGTTCTTCATTTCTCAACTCTTCGGTGGTTTGCTGCAAAAGAGACAGGATGGACCTGGCAGGGAATGTGGAGTAGAAAGTTTACTCAGTGTCAAGATGGAAAAGACTAGATATATTTCTAAAATATGTATACACACACACACACACACACACACACACACACACACACATCTTTGCAGATGTGGATGGAGTTGTAGAGAGAGGTGATCGGAAAGAAGACATTGCAAAGTGACTGGAGCAGTTGCAAGGACAGTCTGGCAGTGGCCTCCATGGGACATAGAGTGGAATTTTAGTAATGTGGTTTTTAACATGAATGATAAATGTTAATAATGCAGGATGGGCTTCATCTAGTGTAACCTTGGGCAACTCGGGAGCTGTCACACCTGGTGTAGCCAAATACAAAATGCTTAATTGAAGGTAGATGATGATGAATTAAGGACAGTGGCACAAATGAAGGTGAGCATGTAGTAACAATGAAACTCAAACCCTGCAGCTGGGAGTGTCAGGTGGAACCAGCACTTTACAAAGCAGTTCTCTCCAAAGTTCCTCAGCACCGTTCTGTTCCCAAATGGAAACAGAACACACAGCAGCCTCATAGTGCTGCTCCTGGCAGCAGCATCTGCAGCAGCAAAGCGGTAGAAACCCCTTCATTGGTGAGCAAGGCCTGAGAGGTGCGTGAAAATTGTTTTGAGGTAACAGTTTAAAAAGCTACAGACAGTGGTATGGTCTAGGAACTGGAAATTAATCATGTAGATTTGGCATATTAGAGGTCATTAGTGGCGTTTTTAGGAATTATGGAAGTGAGCTGAATGGGCACACTGGTCTAAACACACGAGAGACTATTTGATCCAGTGGGAAGGTGCAGAGTGCTGAAACATGCCACCGCACAGCAAGCCTTGACAGTGGGCCAGCCGAAAGATAAACAGCCACGTTCTGTGTGATTCCACGAATATGAAATGTCAGAGAAGCAAGTCCGTAGCGATTTGTGGTAGATTAGTGGTTGTCTAGGATTGAGGAGGAGGGAACTAAGACAGTACTGTGTATATGAGTGTGTGCATTTGATAATTGGTTCTCAAGTGGAACAACCCTCCCCTATCCCCAGTAGGACATAAGGTAATATCTGGAGAGGCGTTTGGTTGTCACACTCCTAGAATTTAGTGGACAGAGCCCAAAGAAGCTGCTAAGCATCCTGCAATACAGGACAGTACCCAAGGTCTTAGGTCACATACCAAAGCCTAGATAGAGGTTCCCACCTTTCCTAACGGACCTGGTTCTTCTGGTTCTCATTCTATCCAGATCTCAGAACTCCTCACTCCTGTGAATCCTAAGGCTGATTTTAAATGCCAGCTGCCAGTCGATGACTCTTAGCACAACCCAGTGTCTTCATAATTGCTTTTGTTTTTGTTTTGTTTTTTTTAAGATTTTTTATTTTATTTTTTTATTTATTATACACTGTAGCTGTCTTCAGAGACACCAGAAGAGGGTGTGAGGCCTCATTACGGATGGTTGTGAGCCACCATGTGGTTGCTGGGATTTGAACTCAGGACCTTTGCAAGAGCAGTCAGTGCCCTTAACCACTGAGCCATCTATCTCTCCAGCCCCGTTTTTGTTTTGTTTTTTTGTTTTGTTTTGTTTTGTTTTTTTTAACCTCTTTTACTGCTGTAGAATTTTTATAAAATAAAAAGCTCTCCTTTTGCATGCTTTTTCTGAAAGTGCCTTTTAGTAAAGTGAGGCTTACACAGCCACTGCCACAGCCCTGGTTTAGAACACTGCCACCCTCTGCTAAAGTCCCATGGGTCCAGTGGTCTCTTTCCCTGAAGTCACTGGCAGCCATTAATCTGCCTCTAGAGTTCAAGCTGCTTCTTGGCCGCTGCTCTGCTTCTTCCTCAGTTCCTTCTTCACACTGCTTCAAGAGAGATGAAAGTCTAGTTCAAGTCAAGTGGGATGCTACGGGCAGTACTCCTGGGGTGTCCCAGTCCCTTTGGCCCTTTGGTGCTCTTTGGCTTCCGGTTTCCTCCCTCTGGCTTCCGGTTTCCTCCTGTAGCACTGCTTGCCTTAGTACCTGGCATTTCCCAATCTTCTATGCTTCTCACACTTCAGTTAGTAATTAGCACCTTTCCACATGCCATCCCCAACCCCACTCCACCTCCCCCATGCCCCTCGCTCCCCTCCTGGGTGACTGGCTCAAGTGCTTTTAAAATAGATTTCCATAGCTACTTCGGGCCATCATTTCCCTAGCATAGCTTCTTGTTACCGGCTGTGTCAGAGCGCTACCTGTTACAGTCTATTTGCTTCCTTGGTTGCCTTTCATACTGCGATGGAAACTCCCTGAAGGAACAGACTGTCCTCTCAGCCTTGAGCATCCGTGAGCGTCAATGCAGAGCTTAGGTGAGTATTGGAATATGAATGAGTAGAAACTATGGGCATTGCGTTTGTGTTAAGGAAATCACTAACTGCACAAACTGTTTTTCTTAAAGACTTTTGCTTAGTGCCGAGTTTATTTTTATTAGAGATTACAGTTCATTACACACAACTCCCCCACCCCGAAATCCCAGGATTGAAAGATTTCACAAAATTTTTTGTAAACTTTGACCTTTGTAAAAACTGAATTAAGTTTTTACAGTGAAAGGTGTTCAGTCATTTATTTGCATGTACAGTAAGGCAGGTAACCTCAGGCTAGCACAAATTACTCACTAAGGGACTCCAAAGGGTTGTGTCTGAGGATCTCTGTCCTACCATATCATATAAGCCAACGCAGATATCAATGAACACACTGCAGACAGGCCTCCTCCTTGGCTGTTCTCACTGCATATGCTCTTGTCTTGACTTGCTTTCCAAGCAGTCAGAAGTATGTAGGATCAGTCCATACTGCAAGGAGGGGTGAATCTGGCAGCCTTATCCATGCCTGTAAATTTGATTCGGGCTACTGTCAGAGGCTGCCTGTGTTCAGGAAAACAGCCACAGTTACTGCCAGCCTCAGCAGCAGAAACTGCACCCTGGAGCATTCTCCAATGGCTAGGCCACCGGTGGGGAGTCATCAACCTGAGTAGGGTTTTTAGGCACCTTTCAGTTCAATTGGAGAAGGAGCTTAAGGACAACATAGGGATTTGTAACATTCCATGCAAAGTGTCAGACCCATAAACTAGCTTGTCCGTCGTACTGGAATTGTCTTTTGTTGGCAGCAGACGGATTGAAGATGACCTTTTACTCTGTAATTATATTCATCATTTAATAATTCAAGAATACCTAAAAGGAAGAAAGACCTCTTCAAACTGAAATTATAGTCTTTCAAGATGTTCATAGGAAAGTATAGCAAAACAGAAGCACTTTGCAGCATCTGAGGGGAGGGTTTAAAATGCCTTGGATACAGGACCTGTACCAGAGGACCAGAGACCTCCTGTCTGGTCCCAGGTCCCTGCTGAGCTGTGTAGTAGTGGGATCTACCTCTCTCTTTTTCCAGGGAACTACTGCACTGCTCGCTGAGGTTTGTTTTAGCTCTAAAACTCTGATTCCTCTTACTTAAGAGTTTAAGAAAACATGAGGCATGTTTTCTTGACAGTCTTTGGACTCTCTCTTGTTACATATTATTTATTGCTCAGATAGCCATCTCATTTATTAGAAGTTTTTTTATAGCCAGGAATAGATTCACAGATCAATACATTTTTATTAATGATACTCTGTCATGCCTGGTACAGAGAGAGCAGGAGAGCTCATCTAGAATGAGCCACTTGAATAGACCTGACATGCGAGCTTAGCTCCGAGCTACACTCTGTAGAGTAATGACATTGGCAGAGGCGAGGCTGGGGAAACCTTCCTCACAGCCAGGCTCATAAAACCAAAGGGCAGCTTTGGGGCCTGTTTCTCAGCCTTGGCTACGTATGCAAATCCTGTGACTTTTTGAGTATAGCATTTTATCTTCAAAAGGACAAAATTTGGCATTTGCCACCGTTATTAAAAATGATAAATGCCTAAAAGACTTTAGCATTTGGGTTGTTGGAGATTAGAACAAATATTGTTTCAGTAGGAAACAGTATTTCAGAGCAGAAAACTTCAAATTAAAATTGTCAAATCGGGAAATTAAAAAAAAAATAATCCTTCAGTAGCCTCCCTTTAGCCAGATGAAATTGGACATAATTGTTGCTCATCCTCCTTGTAAAATATGAACAATCTGGGTTTGAGGGGGTGGGGGTTGAAAGATATCTCCTAACTTTGTTAGTGACAGCCTTATGCCCTGAAACAGTTAATACCCATCCCTGTGGCCCCTTCAGCCCCCATCCCTGCCCCAGCAGAGAGCAGAGTATATAAGCTCACTCACTACCCCCACCCCTGCCCCAGCAGAGCAGAGCAGAGAATACAAGCTTACTGC
>JADRCD010225681.1:0-13131 GCA_019843815.1 Montemys delectorum | reverse complement strand
AAAAAGATATTGTAGGTATTGAAGGGGGGTCTCTGGGAGGAGTTGGGGTATAAAAGGGAAACAAGAATGTGATTTAATTCTATTTACTTAAAATATGTTTTTAAATGTTAACAAATTCAGACAAATTGAAATCATGTAACTTTTCTCATCATAATGCAATAAAAGTTAATTTTTTTAAAAAAAAGAAAGGTGGCACTCACAGTTAAGGTGTGTCTTTACATCTCGACTAACCTGACCTAGATAATGCCTCACAGGGTCCCAGAGCCTTGTCTCCTAGGTGACTCTAGATCTTGCGAAGCTGACAGCCAAGTAACTACAGCTTCTTTTTTGGTTTATTACCAACAGTTCACCATTTTATTACACTGATAGTTTATGGCTTTGATTGTTTCATTTGCCACAGTCTATGTGTGAATGCTATGGTGTCATTTCTTGTGTAATTTACAATTGTGAATGCCATTCTACTCTTGTAACTTGTAGGTCCTCATTGTCCTATATTTTACTTCTAATGTTAATCTAACAAGGACACAATAAGGGAAGAATCTGTTGGTAATTTAAAAACCCATTTATTTGTTTATATTTTATGCATGTGGGTTTTGTTTCTACTTGCATCTATGGCAGTGCACCACATGTCTTCATTGCTCAAGGATTTGGATGAGAACATTTGAATGGAACTTGAGTTACAGATGGTTATTAGTGATCATGTAAGTGTTAGGAATTGAACCCAGGTCTTCTGGAAGATCAGCCAGGGCATTTAACTGCTGAGCCATCTCTCCAGCCTCACTTGTGCTTTTGAAATTGAAATTAATGAATTATATGAAGTACTGAGCTTACTTGAAACTAATAAGATTTCTGACTCTCTATATTCTAAAGTTATTATTTTTTTTTTTTTTGGTTCACTTTAGTTTTGTATGTCACTGTGAGTATAAAGTGCATTTCAGTTGTAATCAAAATGTTCAAATGCTGCTGGTAAATGTGCTTCCTAAGAAAACTGAATATGATCTTTCTTTCTTTCCCACTTACAGGCCAGGCTACCAGGGTATTTATAATAAGCAAATGCCAGCGCTTTTAAATTCTGCAAACAGTTCAAACAGCTTCTAGACTGCATCCGTTTAAAGGTCAGTAGATATAAATGGCTTGCAGAATGATAAATCCTTGAAATGTAAAACCTTGTGGTATTTTCTTCTGAGAATTATTAACAGTTTGAAAACAAAGGGAATTAGGGAAAACCAGAGAGATTTTTGCAAAGGTCAAAAGACAAGAATCTCAGATTCACTCTTGTCATCCAGTAAGAAGCAATGTCTTAGAATTTTCCTGTATTTCTGAGAAAAATCTGGCATAGAGATGATCTTTTAACCCCTCCTATGCCCTGTCTCAGTCTCCTCCTCCGCCCTACCCCTCCTCCTGCAGCTTCCTTTAGAGACAACTTCCCAGAGGAATTGTTGCAAAGTGGGTAAAAAGCTCTTGTACTTCTCCAGGACCTTACACACACTAACAAGCACTGCTATACGACTGACCCACCCCCTCCCCCGACAACACCCCCCCTGCCCCCCGCCCCCCCCCCCCCCCCGCCCAGCCCAGAAGGGCCTTTTCTCTAGACTAAAGTTTAGAGAACTGCCTGTCTTAGAAGCTAGAGAGAATCTCATTTGCTTGTCCCATTTCTTCATGGTGCAGTAACTTCCGCTGGGATTTCTCATGGAGGTCTTGTTTCGGAAAGCTGTGACTGTTCCTGTGGCGTTGCCTGGTGTGCTCTCATTGAACAAGCCTGACTCTGCTGAGACCGAAAGCAAGAGGAAAAGTAGACTTTGGGTTGCTGTTGTTTCTCTTTTACTTAAAAAAAAAAAAAAGATTATTTTCAATACATCCCACTGCGTTTTCCCATCCCTCCACTCCTCCCAGATCTACCCTCCACCTCCACTTTGCCCCCAGAGCCAGTCCTCTTGTATTTCCCTCCAGAAAGGAGCAGGCCTCTCAGGGATATCAACTGAACACAACCTAACAAGATACAGTAAGACGAGGCACAAATCCTCACATCAAGGCTGGGAGAAGCAACACAGTAGGAGGATAGGTGTCCCAAGATCAGGCAAGGGAGTCAGAGATATCCCCTCCCACTGTTAGGAGTCCCATACAACTCATCAAACTACACAATCATCTCATAGATGCGAGGACCTAGCACAGACCCATGTAGGCTCCATTAATGCTGTTTCTAAGTAGGGCTCTGTGAGCTCCTGTGAACCTTTATGAGCCCTCCTTTGTTGATGTCTGTGGGCCCTCCTCGCTGTTCTTTCTGACATTTATTCACTCTTTGCTGGTATAAAACAGGGGTTTCTATCTGCTACTAGATTAAAGGAAGGAGACAGCTGTGAAAAATTTTCAGTCATATTTCTCTCATAGAGTATAAAAAGTACTCTTTGTGGATTTCAGTATAAAATGGGTCATAGACATCTTTTATACACCAACATTAAGCTGGCAGAAGTTGTTTGTATGGTCACTGAGAAACCTGTGGTTGATGTGCAGGTATGGGGTAAGGGCTTCTGCTCCAGTGGCATTGATTATTAATATTTGCTTTTGCTTATTGTTTATTTGTTCTTTTACTTAAAGGTACTGTAAGTAGTAACAGGAGAAAAGTAGTATTTAAATCTAGATATATTATCTAGATATATTCCAGTTCTGACTTTGCTAAATTCTATGGGACATGAAGACATTATTGGGCAATGTAGGTAGGTAAGTAGGATTGACCAAGGTTAGATCCCTTAGTGATAAAATAAGAAAAAATTGAAATTAATAAGAAATCTATACAAAATTTATTTCATTTTCTCTATCTATATTGAAGTTCCTGTTGATAAGACAGGAACAAAGCAGCCATATTTATTGTGTTCCGTCTCTGTTACATTCATCCCCATAAAGGAGAAAAGCACTCTTTAAACAGAACTCATGTCCTGACTCCAGTTGGAAACTTAATTCCCATTTCAGTTCAACCACACAGAATTTCTGTGGTTACTCTGGTAACTAAACTGTTGAACTACAGTTGCTACTTTGATAATGATTCTATATCATTTTGCTTACATAACAAAAACATTCCCACCCCTGAGCACTCTGGCAGAACAAAGGCAGGCGAGGAGAAAAGTTCTGCCCTGGGGGGCAATGAGGGGGGAGGGAGAAACGTCTGCCTGCTCCTCATTTTATCTTTTCAGGCTTTGAACTCTCACTTTTTAAATATCTTCAATGCAGGCCATCGAGAGATAATACTTACACGGAGGAGGCAATAAGCAACAAGCTATTTTTGACTTCTGCTATTGTGGAGTTTTTAAGCCCAGGAGAGAAGAGTCTTAGAACTGACACCTGTTTATCTACTATGGGAGTTACCGGCATTATGTTCAATATAAAATGAAATAATTTAAGTCCTGTACCTCTAAAAATAATCTCTCTCTTGCTCTCTTTCACTCTCTCGCTCTCTTCTTTCTTTTCTTTCTTATCTACCTCATCTATCTCCTAATCCTCTTCTTCTTCATCCTTCTTCTTCAAGTAAACTGCACCTCCCATCAACTTAGTTCATTAATTCCTTAACTGGACTTACAAATAGATTTGCAGATGTAAAAAGTGTTTTTATGAACGTGAGAATTTGTTAGTACAGATTTATTTTCTCTTACTTTGAAGAGATACTCACTGAAGGAGGCTCCTTGCTATATAGGATATAGTTTTAAATACATACTTTACTTCCCTTAGTGAAACTGGTTTCCACTTTTATGCATGCCATAGGCAGAAAAACTCCAAGTTACTGTTGAATGGCAGTAATTGTTCTTTGTTCACAGAATTTTTCCAGAGATTGGGCCACATACCTACAACTAAGAATCAATAGTGCCCGAAGAGGTGAAAAACTCCTCTTGGCTTTTGCGAACGGAGTTTAGAGCGACACGCTCCTCTGCTGCTGAGTTTGTGGTGCGATGCTGGGGGATTGCTCTTGGACTGTAAGCCTTCTTGTCTTTCCTTCATCAGATAAGCTCCCTGGCTGATACACAGGCCTTTTATTTTCAGAGACAGCTCTATTTTCTTCCCACAAGTGAATTTGTGAAGCATAAGAACCTCGGTTAGCCTAAAAGGAAAGTGCATTCAATTCTCATGATCCCATCCACTTTATACACAGGAAAGAAAGACAATTACAATAAAGTGGTCATACGGCATTTAAAATTTTGTTTTGTAAAGAAACTTTAAGTAAAATATGATTTCCTGCTTTGGTGAAGTAGAATTAATTATACTAAGAGGTATTTGTTTCAGCCTTCCTCTTGACTGTAACTATAAACAATTAAGAAAGTAACCAAATGTGCCTTTACTATGTGAGAGAAGCTTAATTATAACTATATAGACATAGCTCTAATTTCACAACAATAATGCATATTTTATGTTTTTAATCTGGCATTTACAATATCTGGCCCCTTCCAGTGCTTATATGCAGAAGTAGAGTTTTTAATTAGAATGTCACACATTTGAGGGTTTTTTGTTTGTTTTTTTAATAACCAATATTTACCAAATTTTTGGCAATAGAATTCTTTCTTTGGCTTCTTCTCCCCCCCTCCTCCTTGTGTTAGTTAATTTTGCATTGCTGGGACCAAAACAATTCCAGAAACAGCTAAAGGAGGTATGATTTTGGGCTCTAGATTTTAGCTGTCTTAATTCGTGGTTACTTGATTTGACTTCATTGATTCTGGGCATAGAATAAGGCTAAATATGATGATAATAGGACTTTTACCATCCTATGGAATATAGGAACAGAGAGCAAGAAAGGAATGGGGCCAGGGCCAGGGCACCTCCCAAAGCCTCAGCTGTACTAGCCTGGTCTCTCCACCTGGACCCCATCTCCTGAAGCTTCCAGGATCTCCCCATCTGAAGGCCGAACCTTTAATGACAGAAAGACTGTGGAATATCTCATGTCAAATTGTGAATATTTCTTCTCTTCTTTAATTAAAAAGCTTTCCTGAGCTGCTAGCTACATAAATAAATTCTATGTTATAAGTAACATAAGTGTTTCTTTGTCAGAGCTTGGTGAATACTCTTAGATATTTTGTTAGGTACCAGACCTCAGCAATTTAACCAAGTTATTATATTCACACAAATTTTTACTTTTATGAACTCTGCTTATAGTAATACATACAAAGAAATTGAATCATCCACAGGTGTCATTAGAAGCGTCTGACATCTTCTTCACTGGTGTCTACCCCCCTGGCATTTAGTATTTTGGATAACTATGCACTCTTTAACAATGGACCACAAACTGGATTTCATGTATTTTTATCACCTAGAGTCAGCATAGTCATCCTGGTTTGTATAAATACATCCCGTGGTTCTGTAAGAAAAAGTACTCGATTGACTCAAAGTTATAAATAAACTTTCTAGTCATAACAAAGTTGAGCACCAATTCAAGTCGTATAACACCATATCTAGTACTTTTTCCATTGGGATTTTTCTCCAAACTCCAGGTTGATTCCTTTTTTTTTTTTTTGTATTTGGGGATATTAACCAAAGATGGCATGGAAGTAATAGTTGCAATGTACTGCATGCATGAACTCATGTAGCATTTATGATACTTTATGGTAAGAAATGATTTCTTAATTTTTTCAAACAAACTAATAGACACCTCTAACAGTTATCTCATCAACATTGTAAAGTACAAACAGAATGTTACTCAGATCTTAGACTCCATTATGATTGATTTTTCTATTATATGATAATAGTGAATAAAGTGAGAGGAATTTATTATTGAGTTGTTTTCTTGTTACATTTTTTGTTTTCTTCCCAGTCTCTGCACATTTCATTTTAAAGCTCCTACTAGATGATTTGTAGAACTCCTTTTTGTGTCAGATATTGCCTGCTCCAGGACACCCATCTTGGATTCTCAATGTCATTATTCCTTCAACATAACATGCATTTCAATGTGTTTCATCTGCTTGATTAAGCATCTTCTCGACCACGGTTGGGAATTCTATTAATATTTAGATGTATTGGAGGACCATTATAATATATTTTAAATTCATTGCCTCATAAAAGTGGCAATACTGGTTCATACTGGGTGCTCAATAAGTATTACATAAATGAATGAAAGAATGAATTGATCGATGGGTGGATGAGATGTTGGGGCTCCAGGCCTCGAAGATGGCTCAGCAACAACTCCGTTAAGCTTGTAAACTTTTCACACTGTCTACAGTCAGAGAATAACTCTGAAGACAAGGGTAGAATAAAAGTTCACTTTAATTTCTCTTTCCTTCTACCATGACTTGTTTATTTGAATCTCTTAGAGTAAGTCAAGAAGATCGAGTTGAATGTGACACTTTTGATGTAATGGGTATTCCAACTATTTGCAGGACTCGTAGAGTCGCATGTAGAGGATAATGTGTCCTTAAATTCTGTATTTTGAGTACAGAGTAAAGGCTTTACCAATAAGACAGGAGAAGTCTATTGAGTTAGGGATTCGACAGGGCCCTTCTGAGGATATAAAAGGATTCAAAAAACTAAGGTAGAGAGTTTGTTACAAATGACAGATTTAATTTTAATCCCTTTAATGGACACATCTTAATTAGTCAAATATATTTATTATGCAGACAAGTTATAAAATATATTTAAATATTGAATGTCAATTATAATTGCCTCATTCTTGGTTACTTTCTGAAAATAAAAATTGGAAGCAATTCTAATTATCTGACTATTTTATCTATATCATGCCTATGAGAAAATAAATATTCTGAAAAGCACTAGACACTAATTCTCTCTCTCTCGCCCTCTCTCTCTCTCTCTCTCTCTCCCCAACTTTTGATAAGTAGATTGCCCATGGGTCATTTTAAATTCGTACTCTTTTGCTGAGGTGGGAGAGAGTCACATGATCTCCTGCACAGTAAATTCGCTGATAAATGTGTCCTATTTTCAAACTTCCAAATACCTAGAAAGATATAAATACAACCAAATCTATAAGTCTTGTGAGTATTGACATTTATGATATTTAACATTCATGGCCAATTTGTCAAAGTTTAGGATTACCCTGGAAACCGCTGCATATATTTATTAGAGATTTTATAGATTAGGTTAAATGAGATGGGATGACCCCCTCATTGATGCGAGTGGGGCCATTCCACGGGCTGGGATCCTAGACTGAATGAATAATAAGAAGAAATTGAGCTGACTATCAGTGTTTATCTCTCTCTGCTTGACGGCAGATGCAATGTGACCAGATGCCTGTGGTTCCTGTCATCATGGCTGTCCCTCCAGGACAGACAACCCTTGAAGTGAGAGCCAAAAGAGATTCTTCCTTTCTTAAGCCACTTCTTATCAGTTGTTCCATCCCAGAAGTTTTAAATGTAATTAATACTCATTTCTAAATAGTTACCCACACAGCAGCTAAATGCATGTCTAAATACACATGAAACAAATGGCCCAAGTCATGTGTGTCCACTGGTACTGTTTAAAGTTAGTTGAGAATTGAGCAATTTTGAAAGAGGGTGTTTGTTTGCCAGTTTTGATCAAAGGCAAAGCTGGCAGAATACTAGAAACCTAAGATCCTTCAGACTTTTGGAAGCTATTCCCTTGACTGAAGAACTTTTAAAACAGAAACTGTCAGTATCATTAACTAATTGATAAAACTTTAAAAATATTTTTAAAATTCATCTGACTGAATATAAATGGAGCTACTTCAGGCTAAAAATATAAATGTAATAAATGTTAATGGACATTTCCTTTCAAAGATACAACATATTCCCCTCAGAAGTGCTAGATTTTTAAAATTCTAATTATTGTGTGCTCTTTAATTCCTAACAGAATCTGATACTCTAAAATATATGAAGCATCTGTTTGCCTTGTATTTTCTATTGAGCAGCTGTACCTGTTCAATATTACACACATGCTCTAGTGCCACCTAGCAGACATCCAAGGAAAATCATTGCAGTTTGCTTCTAAATTCCAACTTTTCTATTCTTTAAGCTTGTTAAATTTACCTTTTTCTCTTCTTTTTAAACATAGCCATTGACGGTATTTCTTGACCAACATCAAATTGGTTAAAAGCATATTATACTACTATATGAAGTGTAATTCATTAGTAATTAATTCCTAGTACATAAAACCAAACCAAACCAAACCAAACCAAACCAAACCAAACCAAACCAAACCAAACCAAACCAAACCATCACCACTAACATGTGTTTGTGTGTTTGGGAGTGTGTTTGTACAATATACATGATTCTGATAAGCTTGGCATTTCTGGGAGCATGTTTCTTGAATGATTAAAATGTCATGGTTCACACTTGAATTATTATTTTGATGGTCAAGACTAGGTTAGAGTAAGCACTTATCTGCTAGTAGCCAGCATCCTTGAACAGATGGACTTCACAGAGCCTGAGTGCCCAGGAGAGTAGGTAGTGAAATAATGAGCTAGGGAGTACTGATTACAGAAGTGGGATCTGATGAGATCAGACACATTCAGGGTGGGTGGGTGGGGGAGCACCCTCACAGAAGCAGGAGGGGGGAGATGGATGGGGGTTTCTTGGGGGGAAATTGGGAAAGAGGATATTTGAAATGTAAATAAATAAAATATCCAACAACAACAACAACAACAATAACAACAACAATAACCATCACCAAAAGCAGGATCTGAGAGTCTGAAGATGGTTTTAAAGAGGAAACTCAGACCAAAGGGGGAGGGGGCAGGTTCCTGCTAGGAGACTTGAAAAGGAGGGCATAGAAAGAGGAGACAGGAGAAACTAACTGAGAAACCAGACCAAGGGACAGACAGGGCCAGTGTGGGATAAAGAAAGAGAACAGAAGAAGTCGGACAAAGAATCACATCAAGGAAGAATCAAAGCAGAAAATTGAGAATAGAGATTCTTTTTCACCTTACAGCTGACATTCTTATGTGATCCTGCCTATTTGAAAATCAGGGTCCACACACTGGAACCAAATCAACCCTGGATAGTTAACCAACCCTATTAACATTCACTTTCTTGATCTTAGAGTGATAGGCAGAAATTTACACCAGTTGTCAATCCATTTTGAAGGAATAAGTTAGATTTTTGTTGATGTTGTTGTTGTTCATCTCCCAGATCGGTTAATGGCCTCACATGGAAAAAATTACTTAAAAAGAAGTGAGATTCAGTGTGATAAATACTTTATATTTTCTACTAATTTGTAAAATCAGAGATATTCTGACTTGTTCATGGGTGGCCAGAAGATGCTGAGAGATACCCATCGCTTTCTCTGTGAGAGTAGATAGATAGTCTTGCTGTATAAAATTCTCGTTTCAAACAGCTGCTCTTACAGATCTCTAAGCACATCACACAATGAGGCAATTCACTGTAACACGACTTCAGGCATTTCTTGAAATTCCTGAACGTAAAAGATTATAACAAGGGTTGGGTATTGGACGAGAATTTTAAAATTATTGTTGAAAATTAAGGTTGAAACTCAACTCTAACTTTTTAGATTTTTCATGATGATTTTGTAAAAAAAAAAAACGTGTGTCATTTCTTGTATAGTGATGTGTGTCACATAATTTTGCAGGATTCTGTCACATAATTTTGTAGGAGTCTCTCCCTAGTTCTTTGCAACAAGATTTCTGTTCCTTTTACCCTTTAATCATCTTTGTTTTATTCTATTTGTAAAATGTATAGAAAACTGTTCATTAATGAAACCTTTATCAATACCTGTCAGATCTCATACACTAACTCTGTGTCCCCCCATTTACCACTTGGATCAGCCCACTGTGTTTTGTGTGTTGTAAATAGGCCATTCATAATGATGCTTTTCATTTCTAGATAGATTTTTCCTAATTTACATCCTGTTATGAACTAATCATTAAGATATAGGAAGATATTGAGTGAAGAGGTATTTCCTTCCAGACTTGTTTTGTAAAGGTATTTATATAGGGGTTGCTAAAGAGATTTGGTGTGAGCTTGCATCCCTTTGTGGTATTTTGGGGGATGGTGAGGCTTTTGTGAAGAATGATAAATTCAAGTGTCTATTACTCATCTAAAATGATGATTTGGAGCTCACTTATAAAGCTGGAAAGAAGAAATATAAAACAAAATTTAAAATGTAACATTATGTATAAATCTCATTTTAAATTAGATTATATTTTATGATATTTTTATGTATATTATTTAATATAAAAAGTTATAGGTAATTACTCTATATTCTCATGCTATAGAAACACTTGTTCTGGAGACATTCTGGGAACCTTTTTTCTTTTATCCATATTAAAAACCATTAACTACGTATTCTATGAATTCATAATTCTCTGAAACCTTTGAGCAATGAGCCTTAATATTAGATGAAAATATGTAAGTCATTCACTTACTACCAATATTTAAGTGCTTTTAGGATTACTGTTTGATAAATATTACTTAAAAGTTGCTTAACAACTTCCAATGTATCTGAACTGTAGAAAAGATATAATTATTGTCAATTAGTAAAAGTGATAGTAGATAAAATTAATTATGCACTAAAGTGAGTCATGAACTTTACATATCTTACATATGCTGATTATTTAAGAAACCATACCCCCCCCCAAAAAAAAAACCCTATTTTTAAGAGACAAAGATGAAGGAGTGGCTGGGAAGTGAGGCTAAATAACCTGGGCACAAACTATCTAGCACATAAGTCAAAGAACTGTCTATAAAATCATTTTGTTGTGAGATTCAAAAGTTGATGGTAGTGCTGATTAATTCACATGACTCTGTTCTTAAGGTTTTTGAGGTCTTATTGTCTCAAGACCACCCCTACTTTGTTCTGCTCCAAACTCCCATAGTTAATGTCTTGCTTGACATTTCTTCCCGGAGCACATGCTCTTTGGATTATGGCATGCATGCCTCTACCTCAACATCTATCTATGTGCTCATAGTTCACCGATATTCACATGAGCTTTTATTTGATCACGTGGTGGCACACAAGAAGGAAAGTAATATAATGCTAAGCTGCTGCCATACTCATATAGGAAGTAAAACGTGTTTGATTATTTCTCATGTACCATTTTTACAATTAGAGTAAGGAAAGAAAATGTTAAATCACCTTATTTATTAGGTTTTGTGTGTTTATGACTAGCTAAACATTTGAAAGGATGTTCTTATATTTTTGCATTTTATTGAAAAAAATTTTTTTCCTCACATAATATACCTGACTACAATTTCCCTCCCTCTGCTCCTCCCATTTCCTCTCCTCCTCTCCTCCCACCTGGATCCACCCCCTTTCTGTCTCTCATTAGGAAAAACAAGCCAGGTTTCTAAGAGATAATAATAGAATAAAACAAAACAAAACAATAGTTAACACATCAGAGTTGAAGAAGACATGCAAATAGAAGGGAAAGAGTCCAAGAGAAGGCACAAGAATCTGAGACCCACTCCTTTGCTCACTCAGGAATCCCATAAAAACACTAAACTGGTAAGTCATAATATGTCACGGAGGGCCTGTGGCAAAGCCATCGAAGCCTTGTGTGTACTGTCACAGTCTGTGAGTTCATATGAGCTTTGCCTGGTTGACTTAGAGGCTCTTGTTTTCTTCGTGTCCTCCACCTTCTATGGCTCCTACATCCTTTCCACCTTCTATTACCCAGGGTTCCATGATCCCCACCGAGAGGGATTTGATAAGAGACATTCCATTTAGGCTTGAGTGTTCCAAGGTCTCTCACTCTTTGCATAATGTCTTTGTATTTGTTACCACCTTCCACAGGAGGAAGCTTCTCTGATGATGGCTGAGCAAGGCACTGTTTGAGTAGAAGTCATTTTAAATTTTAAATTAATGTAGATATATTGGAAATGTTTCAAGGTTTGGGAATTAATGTTGGTAATTATCCTGTGTAAAATCACATTGTTAGAGCTAACAAAACTGTAGTCTTCATGAGAATTATATTAAGATCATATGAGAATTAAAAACACCCCAAAATATTTTTATCAATGATTGTTCATTAAAATAAATATGAGTTTTGGTGGAATTCCCGAAGAAACTTGACTCAATGATCCTATTATAGTAGTTATTAAAAATTTGAATATATATGCATATATACGGTTATTAATTGGTTATTAATTCTTCACTCATGGCTCAGTGTCTTCCTCAGCTACCATCAGAGGAGCTTCCTCCAAGAACAACAGTGTCAACTAACATGGACCCCTGGGAGCTCCCAGGGACTAAGCCATGAACCAAAGAACATAGAGGGGCTGGTTCGAGACCCCAGGCGCATATGTACCAGAGGGCTGCCTTGTTTGGTCTCAGTGAGAGAGGATGCATGCAACCTAACTTAAATCATGTAGAGATGTTATGCCCCAGAGTGAGAGGACGGCGAGTAGCAACCTCTCAGAGGGGAAAGAACTCTGTGAGATAATAAAAAAGAAGAAGAAGAAGAAGCTTTCTCCAGCAACAGATAGGAACAAATACCCACAATTGGACACTGCACAGACTGAGAGATATTGGAAACGTTAGTGTTAATGAGAGGTGTTCATCAAAAGCCCTCCTCTCGGGGCTCAGAACTCTGTAGAAGAGAAGGCTGAAAGATTGTAACAACCAGTAGGAATGGAAGGCACCAAGGAAATAAGGCCTTTGGGAGATATCAGGATAGACATCTATATGAACTGCCCTCTGTGAATGGGGCAGCACACACAGCTCTCTTAAAGAAAAATATTCATGTCTATACAGACACATAGGCAGGGTGGCTCTGTTTCCTGCATAGAATGTTATAGAACACAAGTACAATAGAGAGCATTATCTACCATCCCAAGGTAGGAAGGAAATAGAACACAGAATTCATAAACAGGATCAAATTGGTGAAGACTTTGGGAAATTTTTCTATAATACTTATATATTAAAAATAGTGTGAACGGCTTATACATGAATTACTAATATAAAATATCATGATTCTGTAAAGATGAACTGAAAGTTTATTGTTTACTTCTTAGCCTCAAATTCACTCTCTTTTCATATCTTTCTCAATCCCTCCTCTCTCACTCTCTCCAACACATATGCATACACACACACACCACACATATACATGTAGGTTCATGTATGCATCTAATATGAATTATACAACATAATTTGGTTAGTCAATCTACTGATTAAGCATCCATTCCTAATAATTTAATTCTGAAGCCCTTAATTATCAGCAGCTTAATGTTA
>JADRCD010225680.1:0-11354 GCA_019843815.1 Montemys delectorum | reverse complement strand
AAGGCTGAGAGAGGATATGAAGAGGCAAAGAGGCATCAAGGCAGAAGTGAACGCAAAGGAGAAAAAGGAAGGGAATCCATCGGTGCATTTCTGGTTTTCAGTATTGTCCCAGCCTGGAGCTCCTGGGAAGGTGTCATTGGCTCACAGTTAAATGGCTTCTGGGCTCCCTGTCTCTGACTGCTCTTCCAGAGTTAGGGATTTTTTTTATTTCTCTGGTATTTAGGTCAGGGTTCTAATGTTCTTTGGTTCTTGTAATGATGGCAGAAGTCGCAGGGACCTGTGTTCAGCTGTTACCAAAGGTACACGGAACACAGGGAAGTCCGTAGAACGAATATTCCCACGAAGCTCACTCGAGGCATGCCTTCTTTTTTCATTTCGGTTTTTTTTTCCCCCCCTAATTACGTGGAAGATTTCCAGTCACTGGCACGGGCTGCCTAGCTACGGAGGGCGAATTTCAATTGTGACCTTGAGGACTCAGCGCTGGCTTGTTGAGGACTTTAATATTAAATTAAATCAGCAGGGGGCACAATTTCTTCACAGTTCCTTTTGATTAGAAGAAAAGCACCTAAGCTTGTTTCTTTGTGTTATTTTGAGGCTTTTTTTCTTTCGTTTTTCTTTTCTTTTTTTCTTTCTGATAATCCGTCAGAAAATGATAATGCAAGCCATCCTAAAAGGGGGCTGGTGAATTTACTGAGAGTGACCAGCTAGTTACATAATTTTTGCAGTGATTATTTTTCCTTTAAAAAAAAAAATCATGAGGTAGTGTGAATGAAAGCACAATGGTATCGCTATTGTTCATTTAGAATTTCTCCCTAGAATTCCACCTTGATGGTGGCTCCCATTTTCTGGATGTCTAGAAAACATGTGGAAGTATTTCATCTACACATGCTTTGGGGGCTGCATTTACAGCTGTCTTCCGCGTCTCCGAAGGGTTTGTACACTCCCACTGTCTCACAGTTTAATGATTATATTCTCCGTATGGCCTTACATCCAGCTCTTCTGCACTGCGCGAGCTGGTGCTCAGCCTGGCTATCTGGGATTGTTAACTTTATTTCTCTTGTCATTCCTTCCATTATCTTCAAAACCAAAACCAGTTTACAAATATCAGAAATATATAGGAAGTTTTGTAACCGGAGTGTTGCCAGTAGTTCTTTAAATTATCATTAAACACAGTATTAGCAATGGCTCATAGTAACGTAGAACAGATTGTGTTCAGGTTAGCTCCCTTTGTACATATTAACTCTCCAAATTATTTGCATAGATTAAGATACATGATTAATGCTTATGTGCTGACTGTAGCCTGTAATCCCAGCACTAGGGGGGTACACAAAAGCAGGACCATTGCATGTCATAGCCTGGTCTTGCCATCACTAAAAGATCCTATTTCCAAATAATTAAGCAAATAAATAAGGAGTAAGTGTACCTAAATTCACAGATGCAGTAAAGGAGAAACAACGATACCCCAAACTCACATTCCAACTCCAGCATCACATAATAAAAATAAGACTAAATTTTTAATTTAATTCTAGAAAAGTAACAACTCATAGATTTTAATTATTTTTACATGTTTTCATTCTCTGTTGACATACAATTTCACATAGTTCTGGAATACAGCATGACTTGTCACTAATATACAAACGTGCCAATAATAACATACAGTGTGAGGATCAGTTTCAAGCAATCAGTTTCTCTCTCGTCTCAAACATTTCTCGTTTTTGTGTGGTGGGAAGATCAACTATTTTATTTACTAGTTGTTCTTGAAGTATCCATTTAACTTTCATCAGCCGTGATCTGTGCAGCAGAGTAACTTGTCATTCCTGCCCAGCCCAGAGCCAGTGCTTATTACCTATCCCTCCACACTTCTCCTAGGCTTTCCAGGCTCTGGCTATGCATATCCTACCCTCTCTGTATAATGAGGTCTATGTCCTTAGAGTCCACGAGAATCAGGCCTTGCTGTCTTTGCTGCTGTGTCCCCAACGTGTCTTGCCATCTGCAAATCTTTTGAGAATAATCTTCAGATTATTTGCCCTTTTTACTCAGATAATCTGGGCTTTGTGTGTTTATCTGTTTGGAGTCACTTGTGTTCCTATGTGTTATGGATAATCACTCCTTGTCAGAAGAAGAGTGTGCAAGAACCTTCTTCTAGTCTACAAATTGGCTTAGTTCTGTGTTTGCCTTTGATATACAGAAACGCATTAATTTTTTCTGACATTTTTATTATGTGTATGTATGTGTGTGTGTGCGCGCACGCGCACACGCGTGCATTGTATGGTTGATTCTCTCCTTCCTTGTTGGGGCCAAGATCAAACCCAGGTTGTCAGGGCCTGCCTCAAGCGCCTTGATGATCGGATGTCTCCAGCCCTTTACCTGCTGTCTCTCTGGCCCTGTGCTATCCAAATGAGAGAGATGCTGATTGCCTGGAACTGATCCTCACACTCTTGACTTTTTCAGTCTTGTCTTTGTTGACTTGCGTTGGATACCATATTTTAAAAATTCTATTCTGAATTCACCTTTGATGATTTGCCTTTGGACCTGCTGATCTTTCTCAGAGAAAGAGTTTGGGAAGCATTTCTTCTGTGCTCTCTCTTAGGAGAGTCATAGTTTGGGGCTTTATTACTTTTAAGTCTTTACTTTGGGGTTGATTCTTTTTGCGTTTGCTGGATGAGATGCAACGGTCTAATTTCACTCCTCAGCCCATGACTGTCTAGTTTTCCCAGCACTGTTGATGGAAGAGGATGTCCTTTCCCCAGCTGTCTCTAGGTCACAGATTTGTTATCTATCATTTGCTTTAATGTCGCTGCCATGTCGTCGTAGCTGCTGAGGCTTCGTTTTATATTGACACCAGGCGTTGCGATGTCTAAGCTTTTGTTCTTTTTTGAAATTTTTGTTGTTGTAATTTAGGGGCCATTATGGTTCCATATAAATTTTAAAATTATTCTTTTTTTCTTACTTTTTTTTGCTTTTTAAATGCTTTATTAATTTCAAATTATGAAAAAGATTTTTTTTCTAAAATGGGTTAAATTGCCATGCTGACAGGAATGATTGAATTAAATGCAACAATTAAAACAATTTTACGTAGAAAGCGTTATGTGGAAACACCAAAAGTATACATGAAAAATACCCCACCAGATACAAGCTTGTAAAACATCGGCCTTTTTATGAGCCCAGAGAAAATCTTAGATTTCAAGGTATGAGGCAAAAGTCGTAATGATTGTCAGGTTCTGGTGTTCGGAACCGGGTGTAAGGCCTCGCCTGCTGCTCCTTACTCTTTCTCTTGACTTCTGCCCCCTGCACTACAAATCTCCCAACATCCTCTCCCCCTTCACTGCGATCAGCATTTCTATTAGGTATGGTCCATAGAAAGTTAGGCACAAGTCACCTGATTTTCCTTCTGACATTTCCCCCAGGCTTCTTGTTTTCAACCTCTTCCAGATGGTGGGGTTCTTCTTCACTTTGTTTGGAGGCCTTCCCACCTTTTTTGTCTTTTTTGTCTTTCTCCACAGTGAGATCCAGTATGACTTGTTTGAATTTGGACGCCATTACTCCTTGGCCTATCCTTGCCTTCTCCTCTTTCTAGCGATGCTCACCACCAGGTGCGCCCCTGAGGCTTCTGCACCGCTCCTCCTCCTCCTGCTGCTGCTTTCCGGGCCCACACGCTCTGTGCCACCAGGAACAGGTACCTCCGCGTTAGGGATGGCAGGCTGGAGAGAGTGAGCAAGGGCAGGTCCGAGACTCAGCGAGGGGTGTGAGCCTCTTTTTCTTACTTCTTGAGGAATGTTACTGGCACATTTATGAGGACTGTATCAAATCTGTTGACTGCCATGGGGATATGGGCATATATCAATTCTTCTAATTTTAATGATATCTTAATTCTTTCTGCATCTAGTTCAATATCTTCCACTAATGCTTTATGGTTTTCAAACTATAGCACATTTACCTCCTTGCATCAATTACTCTGAGGCATTTCATCTCATTGTAGTTATCAAATGGAGTTGTTTTCTTGATTTCTTTCATAGGTAGTTCATTATTAATGTATAAAAACACTACTGAGTTTTGTGTGCTTGTCTTATAGTTCGTTGTTCTAGCAGGTTCTTAAATGAAGTCTGGGGTTTTATTATTTCTATGATCGTGGCATCTACAAAGGTTCATTTGCTTTGCTTCTTTCCGGTTTGGAAGCCATTATGTCTTTCTTTCCCACAACCCCTCTGGCTGAGACTTCTGCTCTATGGGTTTTTAAAGTAACAGTGGTATATAATTTATTGCCCACACCCACCCCTTCTTCAGCATTCCTTGTTCTTCCTGCAGTGAACTCTCTCAGTCCTCAGAACACAGGCCAACAACGGAGTCATGGAGAGAAATGAGTGCTTATGTGAAAACTCTGAGCAAACCAAACCTCAGTTTCTTCAAAAAAACATTCTTCTTGGAATGTGTTTCCATGTCTCTCCCAAGTGTAGTGGATATAAGTGAATTTATTCCAGATTGCTCACTACAACTGGCCATTGTTATGTGTTTATATGCCTTTATGGAAAAGCATGTTTCTACCACATGTGGCTTGCTCCTGTAATTGTACACTTTATTCAAGCGTGTCTTTTTAACCTTCAGAGTACAAACTTTCTGATGCTCTGATTAAAGTTGACTATGACATGAGACTCATTTATCACTTCCATTCTGCCAGGTCCCAATACCTTTAGGGTAAACAAGTTATACTCCCTGAACAAGGGCATAGTCTATACTCCCCTTTAAAATGTAATAGACAGAGTGCTAATAGAGTTTGTTCTTATGGTCTTCCTTTTTATAAAGAGCTGTCTGTTCTGGATACCTTCCTAGAGGGCAAGATAGCCTTTCTTTAGCTACCTCACAGTCTGCTGTGAGGATGTACAGTTGTTACTGACCCTCCCTGTGTCAGGAAAATGAGTGGTCTCTTCTGAGCGATGCTGCTACAGTAGTACATGGCATCATTTGTGTGCCATCCTGTAAATGTGAAGATGTCTATGTGGTAAAGTCCTCTTCAGAGGTTGGCTAAAAGATGGGCATCACTGCATGGTCCCCTCTAGGAACTGTATATTTTCACTTTCCCAGGAATGCTTGAAGGGCCCAGTTTCCCAGTTACTCTGCTAGAATACATAACTGAGTGTTGGGGTGTACTCTGATAGAGTTTATAATTGAATGTTGGGGTATAAGCCAATAGGAAAGTGAGAATGACATCTCTGCCTGTTTCAAATTTGCATCTACGGGCTGCAGAGATGGCTCAGGGGTTAAGAGCGCCGACTGCTCTACTGAAGGTCGTGAGTTCAAATCCTAGCAACCACATGGTGGCTCACAGCCATCCGTAATGAGGTCTGATGCCCTTTTCTGGGATATCTGAAGATAGCTACAGTGTACTTACATATAATAAATAAATAAATCTTTTAAAAAAAAAAAGACATCAAATTTGCATCTAAGAAATCATTGGCAAAAGTCAAATGTCATTTCATCTAAAAAAAGGTGTGTGTGTGTGTGTGTGTGTGTGTGTGTGTGTGTGTGTATGTGTTGCTGGAGATCAAACCCATGTAAGCATTAGCCAAGCTCTCTACCATTACATACAACTTCCAGCTTCTATTTAAATATCTCTTTATATGAGCTGTCTCTTCATGCCTTAGCTAATTTATCTCTCAGCTTCTTGGTCTTTTCCATCTCACTTTCTCAGGATTTTCATTGTGAGCCAATAAGCCATATTCATATACTGGAAGAAGCAGTGTTTTTCTTAGCTTGAAATTGCTTTTTACTTTATGTCTTTTTAACTATGAATATACTTTTTTCACTCTCTGTGTGCTTGAATTAAAATGTAAGGCCAATGTTGGGTGTGTTGTTGGTTATTCATGGTTTGAATAGGCCTCATTCACAAAGTGTGTCGAATGCTTCCAGCTCAGCATGCCACTATATGCCAAGTTCTCGAGACAAAACTGTTCCTGTTGATTTCCTAACATAGTGGACGAGGTAATTCTATCTGGTTTTAGGGAATCAGTAAAAAGAATATATCGACAGAATAATTGACTGTAAAATCCTACATGATCTGTCTACTCAAAGAAAATTGCAAATGATTTCCTAAAGAGAATTTCTTTCCTTTTATTGGATATTTTCTTTATTTACATTTCACATGTTATCCCCTTTCCAGGTCTCCCCTCCAGAAACCCCTTATCCCATTCCTCTTCCCTCTGCCTCTATGAGGGTGCTCCCCCACCCACTCCTGCCTTCCTGCCCTGGCATTCCCCTACATTGGGGCATCGAACCTCCTCAGGCCCAAGGGTCGATCCTTCCACTAATATCCAACAAGGCCATCCTCTGCCACATATGCAGCTGGAGCCATGGGTCCCTCCATGTGTACTCTTTGGTTGGTGGTCCAGTCCCCGGGAGCTCGGAGGTGGGGGGATCTGGCCGGTTGACACTGTTGCTCCCTCCATGGGACTGCAAACCCCCTCAGCTCCTTCAGTCCCTTCTCCAACTCCTCCATCGGGGACCCCTCGCTCAGTCCAATGGTTGCCTGTGAGCATCTGCCTCTGTATTTGTCAGGCTCTGGCAGAGCCTCTCAGAAGACAGCCATATTAGACTCCCATCATCAAGCACTTCCCAGCATCCGCAACAGTGTCCGGGTTTGGTGACTGTACACGGGATGGATCCCCAGGTAGGGCAGTCTCTGGATGCTTGAGATTCTTAAGGGGCCTTGAGTAGTGAAGAAGGGAAGATAGACAGGTTAAGTCCTTACAGGCTCCTTCCTGAAGGAGCCTGTCTAATCCTAGCATCTCAGCAGCTTCTCTCTAACCCAATAGGCTCATATCCCACATGTCAATCTACCAAGCACAGCTAGTGATCTCAACTGCTGGCTGGCACAGGAGAGGAAATGGAATCCTCTTACCCACAGGAGGCATGGTGTGGCCAGGGCTACACAGAAGTCATCGCAGTGCAAACCCCGAGTCCACCTATGCCCTTCTCTATGGGTTCACTCTGATATTTCATCTCCAACATAAAGGAAGCAGGGGAGTTGAAGGGCTGGTGCATTCGTAGCCTCTGATTGAAGTGGCCTTTTGGTTTCAACAGAAGTGGAAATTATCTTTGAGATGCCCCAGTCATTCACCAGTCAGTTCAAGTATGAAGTAGGACTGAGGTACAAGCAAGGACAGAGACTGTGTAACCATCTGTGGTCCTCCCCGCACAGCTGGCAAAGCAGGCTTGAGCACTAAGACATAGTCTGCTGTCAATACAAGTTATCCTCCTCCTCCATTCCACCACATGAACTCCTGTTCCTTTTACAGTGGCAAAGAGGCCAGCCAAGGGGTGTGTTGTGACTAGTCTGGTCTAGTCCAGAGCAATTACAGAATCTAGAATCTCTTACAGAACTTGTCTGGCTTCTTTGGAAGCTCAGAATTCAATTATACATAAGAGGAAGTCAACTGGGGGCATGTCTGAGAGAGGTTTTGTTTTCTTAATAAACAAATACGGAGATGATGTCCAGCCTTCATTGTTTCATGGTGCTTTGAAGGGCACAGAGGTACCCGGAACTGCAGTAGCCATCTTGTCCGAGAAGTCTGTAGCATTTTTGTACAACCATTGGTTCTGACCTAACTTTGCTATTTCACTTAACAGTTGCCCATGTCCATACTTCTTAGTGTAGGCCAGGAGAAAAAAAAAATCCCTCCTTTCCCAAGCTCCTGGTGGTCAGGTCACAAAACAAAAGCAGCAGAAATTAGCTGGCTGGCCACGTTTCCAGAGATTCCGTTGGTAAAGGAAAACCTCGGGTACACTTGGGCTCCCCATGACTTACACAGACCATTACACAAACTAGTCCACCATGGAGTCAGTAACCTGTCTCCCTCGTCTCACAGGATATCAGGGCCACAGAAACATTAAGTGGTGCCAGAATGGGTTTGTTGCCAAGCAACAACCCTAAGCTCCTGAGGGAGTGGTTTTATCGACTTGAAGGAGGGGCCCAGACAAAGTGCCCAGGCTCCATCACAATGGAGGGGAATAGATGGTAAGGTACCTGTGACAACCTGCTACAAGGCAGGATGGTGGTCAGGCAATGGCCTACTTCCTCCCACCCCCCAGAGCTGCAGCCAAGACAAGTCACACTGTGCCTACACTTTACCTTCCTGCCCTGTGCGGAGACATGCAGGGAAGTCAGGTGAGACGGAACAGCCGCACAGGATAGAGAAAAAGTGTTTTCAAGTGACAAGGTTCCAAGGTGGAATGGGGGAAGGGGCTTGAGTCTGTCAAAGGACAAAACTTTTTCAGAGGAATAATATATTCTGTGTATTCTTTTTTTTTTTTTTTTCATGTTTTGATGAAGTATTTCTCAGTATCTCGAGAGACTGATTATCAGGGCAATTTCCCTGCATACAAAGGCGGCATTGAAGGACATTTCCAGACACTGGCAAGGACAAATGCCAAGGTCTCGAAGTCTTGATAGGGGCGGTGTGTGTAAACACATTCGTCCTGCGTGCTCTCAGTAACAGCAGCTAGCCTCGAAGTCCCCAGTGTAGCATACCAACACGCCTTTGCAGCCGCCCTTTGGAAGCCATCCCTGGAATCCCCAGCCACCAGCTGGTTTGTCTTGTGGTATTTCTTAAATACATTATGGAGATTTTGCAATGTAAAATTCTAGTAGTAACAAGTCTTAAATCATTTCACAGTCTTTGCTGCCCGGAAAGAAAAAGGCTCAGCAAGCTGTAAAGCAAATCACAGGTCCCACAGCCTGTTCAGTTGTCACCTTTAACCACACCCAGTGGGCTGCATCACAGATACTCTGGATTTAAATATTTATGTCAATCATCTTAATGTGAGTGAGTGTCACAGAATTTATGACAACTGGATCTTCGGCTTTTTTACAGGGGAGAAACTGAGATGGCTAGAACGCAATCTAATGCCTCTCCACCAGAAATAGCCCGGCTTCTTTTGAAGTTCAGAATTCAATTATGCACAAGAGGAAGTTGGACAGAACGGACTAGATAATATAGACTTTGATCTATATTCCACAATTTAGTCCCTTCATTTTCCCGGTGAAGTGAATTTACCTAAATGGACCACCCCATTGGGCTACGTGAAGGCTCCAAACCTGTCAGTCACCTATTGCCCCGCCCCATATTCAGTCCTATGCCACAAATGACCCCAGGTGCCTGCAGACCGTGCCAACGGCATGATTAAGCTCTTTTGTGGCCAAACTTGGTATAACTCCTAGCCTCCTTTGAAAGAGGATATATGAGCCACGTTCATAATGGTTGAATTGTAACCTTTGAACTTTAGAATATCCTAGGAAGAAGTAACACCCAAAACTTCCAAAGAAGGAAGAGACGAGGGAGGGGCAGGGAAGACGGGTCATGAGCCTGGGAGCAGAGTGTTTAGTGGAAGCCCCAGTCCACAGGATTGCTAAGTCCCTGAGAACCCTGGCTTTAGCGCTCTTCTAAGCCTGGCACCCCACGACCCAGCTCAGTGTGCTAACACAGCATCTTATTGTCTTACAGTTAGACTCGTTCTGAGTGCTATTTCAGGAGCACACAGCTGCAGCACGAAGAGCTGGCATCCTAAAACTGCAAGGTCTAGATAAACAAATACCTGTATTCAGGAGATGATGTTCCTGGAGAATTTGCTGCCATGAAAGTTTTCAGTGACTCACTAATTAGACAGAGAAGCCACATTGCCTAGGGAGGCAATTTAAACAAGGAAAGAAACTATGGAGAGAAACTAGGGAAAGTGGCACCAAGGAAGCTTGTGGTGGCCTGGGCCAGACCTCCTGGATTTGAGGTCGCACAGTGCCCAGCCATTGTACCTAGCACCCAGGACCCACCAGAGTCAGAACGAGGTCCTCACCTCCTGGGACATTTTACTTCCCTGTTTTGTTTCTTGAATACTCAACCTGACTTGTACTAGAATCGTCTCCCAAGGCTTGATACAGTCACTCATTGTTCATGCTCCTAACTTTTAGAAAACTAAATGAAGACCCAGAGAAATTCAGCATGCATTCTGAGTGACCTTGCTCCAGGTCACACACCAGCAAGTCACTGAGAGAGACTATAGGACAGCTGCCTATGCCACTGCCTGACGGAGTGGGCTCCGCAGGTATAACAAAGCAGAGGGGGGAGTGGACAGTCACAGGGTGTGGTGGTTTGAATGTACCCAGCCCAGGGAGTGGCACTATTTGGAGGTATGGCCTTGTTGGAGTAGGTGTGGCCTTGTGTGTGGAGGAGGTGCATCACTGTAGGCATTAAGCCCTCGTCCTAGCTGCCTGAAGCCAGTCTTCTCCTAGTAGCCTTCAGAAGAAAGGTGTAGAACTCTCAGCTCCTCCTGCACCATGCCTGCCTAGATGCTGCCATGCTCTCGCCTTGATAATGGTCTGAACCTCTGAACCCGTAACCCGGCTCCAATTAAGAGTTGCCTTGGTCATGGTGTCTGTTCATAGCCGTAAAAACCTAAGACACGGGGGCAATGTTTCATTTGAGTTTTTTTGTTTGTTTGTTTGCTTGTTTGTTACATTTATCTACGTATTTATCTAACTACTTAGTGTGTGAAGAAAGGGAGAATCTGCCCATGGAGGGTAGAGGGCTAGAGGACAACTTACAGGACTCCGTTGCCTGGGGACAGAACTCATGTGGTCAAGCTTGGTCACGAGGCCATTGACCTGCTGAGTCATCGGCCTGCTCTCATTTTAGATAAACAAGTCACAGATGGCTTTTCTGGAAAGGTGTCACATCTACATGACTCTTCATGGCACAGAGGGCAAGGACTCTCCCTTTCCCATCTTTGGGATTAACTGAGAAAGAAACAGGAAGTCTCTTTCTTGGCAAGTGACGTTACATTCCTCTAACTGTGACAAAGGTGCAGCTGCCTGGAACACTAGCCACAATCTCCCAGCCAGGAATGAATTAGTTGTGTGGTTTCTCAGGAATTTTGCTCTACTGTGGTGACAATAAATTGAATTTTGTAGGTGATATAACTCATGCCCATTCCAAATATGAGATAAAGTTCTGCCTTGTATGGAGTGTTTGGAGTTTATTACACGGTGAGTGTTTCTAGCCTCATATTAATCCTGCTTGGGTTTTTGTTTGTTTGTTTTAAGAATTGCTAGAATTGCTATTAACCATCACGTCTGTGGGGCCCCAGAAAGGACCACAGACATGACATACCACGTGACTGTTTCCCACTCCCCCCTCAGCTTTGCTCTTTACATCTTAAATCTTTTGTTTCTCACATGGTTAACTGTTGTCTTGATTCTGTGTTTATCATTTAGTAAAAGAAATGTCAGGACAGTCTCTCTCTGCTATTAGAAGAATTATAAATGCAGGCGGAGCTTGTGATTTGTGAGTTTTCCTAGTCATGCAGGAGCA
>JADRCD010225679.1:26537-65132 GCA_019843815.1 Montemys delectorum | reverse complement strand
CCCAAAACATGTCTCGTGAAGCAATGCAAAAATAATTTAAAACGTCCACATATTTCATCAACCATCTATGTTGTGCCAAATTAGGAGCCATAGGAATATCAAAACACAACATGAATATTAGCATTGATACTGTGCCATAAGGATCATGATCTTTCACAGAGGAACCTCAATGTGTGTGAAGAATAATTAATGGATGTATTGATTATCAATGCCTTAAGCAATGCACACATCTAAATGACAGATACTCTTGATCGCCTTAGAGAAGAAGTGTGTCTGGATGACTTTCATCTACGCTTTCCCTATTTTATATTCTCTATTTATCAGTTATTGACCTTACTTTGAATGGATCTCTCTCCTTTTATCTCAAGTTCCAGTATTCAGTACTAGTTATCTGTAAAGCCTTCCGTGAATCACTGCATGGAGAAAAGACAGAGTTTTGTAGAAACAGATCTTATCTCAAAGTTCTCTCTGTCCCTCAAGGTGAATGAGCTACCTTAGATATTATGCAAAGAATAATTTAGTGGCACGTCTCATAAGACTTGTGTGGTAATAGTGCAAAGCCAAAGCAGCTTTTAGTTTATAGACTCAAAAGTTGACAGAAGATTTTAAAAACCTGTGCAGGAGCAATGGACAGAGGAGAAGTTAGGTTTCTAGGAGCTGAGAAGTAAAGACTGCATCAGGAGCCTCAGGAAAAGAGCGGTGAGAGAAAAAACAAACAAATAAACAAACAAACAAAATAAAACAGAGTTAACAGAGAAGGATCAAGGAGCTACACTGAGGGTCTGATGTCCAAGAGCAAGTAGGAGTAAAGAAGTTTTAACTGCAAGAAAGATGCTGCATTTAGTACAAGAAGAGATGAAAATTTTGAACCCAACATCAGGCACTGTTGATCTGGAGAAGATGTTATCAGATTCTCTGTGTTAAGCATCATCTCCATGTGGTTTTACAGATTAACACTAAAAACAAGACGGAAGACCCAAGTGTGGAAACTTCAATCTCACTTAGAAGGGGGAGCAAAATAATCACCAGAGGTAGAAGGAAGGAGGAACCTGGGTATGAGAGGGGAGGAGGAGGGGAAAGGGGGGCAGGATCAGGTATGGAAGGAGACAGGAGAGAAGCCCAGAGGGCCAAGAGAATGAAGAGAAATATGCAGCACGGGCGGGATGGGGACCCTCTGGAAAGTCCCAGACACCAGAGACTGTGAGAGGCTCCTAGGACCCAAAGGGAATGACCTTAGCTGATATGCCCATCAGTAGGAAGATGGAACTGGAAGGGATCAACTCCAGTCGATAGACATGGCCTCCATTTGAGGAATGGGCTCATCTTCAAAATTTTTGGCTCAGAATTGTTCTTATATCAAGGAAATTCAGGGACAAAATGGAGCAAAGACTAAAGGAAAGGCCATCCAGAGATGAGCCCAACTTGAGATCCATCCCTCGCACAGGCACCAAACCTGAGACTATTACTGATGCCATGTTGTGCTTGCAGACAGGAGCCTAGCATTCCTGACCTCTGAGAGGTTCTTCCAGCAGCTGACTGAGCCAGTTACAGATACTTACAGCTATTCATTGGACTGAGGTCGAGGACTCCTATAGAAGAGCTAAGGGAAGAATCCAAATAGCTGAAGGGGATTGCAGTCCTATAGGAGGAACAACACTATCAACTAACCCGGACCCCTCAGAGTTCCCAGAGACTAAGACACCAACCAACCAAAAAGCATACACCAGCTGATTTGTGGGCCCACTACAGATGTGGGTAAAAGATTCCTTTTACCCACATCTGGCCTCAGGGGTAAAAGATGCACTTAAGCCTGTAGAAACTTGATGCCCCAGAGAAGGAGGATGCTAGCAGGGTGAGGAGGAAGTGAGTGGGTGAGTGGGGAAGCATCCTATTTGAAGTAAAGTGGAAGGAGGGTGGGGTGAAGAATTCGTGGACGGAGACCAGGAAGGGGAGCATCATTTGAAATGCAAATAAATAAAATAACTAATCAAATAAAACAGAAACCCTAAAAACAAAGTAAAGGAGGCAAACAAACAAAACTCAAAAACAAACTGGAGAGGACTGTCACTGAAAAAGCAGATTTAGTACTTTACACAAAGGGTGGTTTTAAATCCATGATCTAAAGAAAACAAGAAAAAATAGAAAAAGAACATGAAAATACTATTTTCATAACTTATTATTTTGATGTTTTAATCCAAATTTTTTGCCACCAATTTTTAAATTTTTCCTTATTGTCCCAATGTTACTGACTGTATTTTTCTTAGTCTATGTGAACAGACTGAGATCTATGTGTTTCATCGTGTGACTAAATAAACACCAGTCGTTATTTCAATTTCTGTAAAATCATTCCACTAACACTTTATTTTATTATTTTTGAGTGTTTCTTGTTCAGTTATGAGGGAGACACATGTTGCCCCGGCTGGCCTCAAACTTGCAATGCAGTCTAAATTTTCCTTGAATCTAGGTTCAAGGAGGCAGGAAGTAACTTCTACTTCCCAATTGCTAGGATTACAGGTATGTCACAAGTCCTGGATGTGTGTGTGTGTGTGTGTGTGTGTGTGTGTGTGTACACGTGTGTGTGTGTGTGTGTGTGTGTGTGTCCGTAAGTGTTCCTATGCTTGTCTCTGCAATCCTCTTTCTCTGTTTTTTTTTTTTTTTTTTCAGCACTGTGGCTACGGCACTGGGCACTGTGCCTGGTGTTTTGCATGGGCACTGGGCATCAAACTCATCAAGGAGCTCATGCTTAGATGGCAAATGCTTTACCAATCGAGCCTTTCCCAGTCCCCAATTAATACTCTTTTAAAGCAACTTTATTCTAACACAAGCTCTTGATTTCCTTCTTACTCCAAAGTTGCTTCATTAAAACTATTTCCCAACTCGGCAATTGACCATTCTAGACTACCTCTGGGTGGCTCTGGATCCATCATGGCCAATAACTCCACCATTTCTAGCTATGTTTTAAGACAGATTACTTTCCTGCACTATCCTTTCTAATTTTCTTTCTTTGAATGTAGACGAATTAATAAGACAGACACCCTCTTACAAAAAATGTAGCATCTTGATCATCTCTTGCTTTTCAACTATATCTTTTACACACACACACACACACACACACACACACACACACACAGACACGTACACACACACTCATATACACCACAGGTTTTGTTACAAGATAAGATGAAATCAGTGTCCTTCTGTCTCCACTCTTTATTTATGTCAACCTTAGGCTCTATTATCTGCCTAATTATTCATGAACATCTGAACGCTTTTCCTAAAAGACTTAGATGCTCAGTATTAAAGAGACCATAACCTAATGCTTATTTTTTAATGAAGTGAACTCAAGGCAATGAAGAGTTCTGGTATCCCTGTGTAACTTTTCTTTCACACCTGGCTGCACTGCTCAGCTGGATTAGCAGGGTGATTAGAACACAGCCATTTGTTATAAACTTCTCTGGTTCAGACTATTTCTCCACAGTGTGCAATCTGTTGTTCTTTAAGATTACCGATTAATATAGCTCAAATTAATGTAGCATGAAAATATGTAAGATGAGATTCAAACTTTAAAAAATGTTCCCAGACTTCAGTTGGAATACTTTTACTATCAAATAAGTAGGTTTATTAAGGATTTAAGAAATGTAATTCGAGAGAACTGAACTCTTCTAATAATTTTGACAAAAGAAGAGAGTACAATTTATGATGCTGTCATTATTAATTTTAGCTGCTTGAAATCCCCATGGCCTCTTAAATCAAGATGTTCCTAGTGATTTCTAAATTACTAGAGGCTGTGCTTTGGAAGGACAGGGTTAATAAATCACATAAATATTAACTAATGATAAGACAATAAGACCATATATTTTCCTTGATTATTTACAAGTTTTTGTCCTCATTAAAATGTTTTTTTTTTGCAAAGTCTCAAATATTTGCTGTTTTTAATTGGGTATTTTATTTATTTACATTTCAAATGTTATCCCCTTTCCAGGTTTCCCCTCCTAAAGCCCCCTACCCCCTTCTCCTTCCTCTGTTTCTATGAGGATGTTCCCTCACTCCCACCCACCCCTGCCTCACCACCCTATCATTTCCCTACATTGAAGCATCAATTCTTCAGAGAACCCAGGGCCTCTCCTCCCATTGATGCCATCTTCTGCTACATATGTGGCCGGAGCCATATGTGGCCGGAGCCATGGGTCACTCCATGTGTACTCTGGTTGGTGGTTTAGTCCCTGGGAGCTCTGGCGGGTCTGGTTGGTTAATATTGTTCTTCCTACGGGGACGGGACGCAAACCCCTTGAGCTCCTTCAGTCCTTTCTCTTTGGGAACCCTGCGCTCAGTGCAATGGCTGTCTGCCAGCATCTGCCTCTGTACTTGTCAGGCTCTGGCACAGCCTCTCAGGAGACAACTATATCAGTCTCCTGTCTGCAAGTACTTCTTGGCATTTGCAATAGTGTCTGGGTTTGCTGTCTGTATATGGAATGGATCCCTAGGTAGGGCAGTCTCTGGATGGCCCCTCCTTCAGTTTCTGCTCCACACTTTGTCTTTGTATTTCCTCCCGTGAGTATTTTCTTCTCCCTTCTAAGAAAGACTGAAGCATCCACACTTTGCTCTTCTTTCTTCTTGAGGTTCATGTGGTCTGTGAATTGTATCTTGAGTATTCCAAACTTCTGGGCTAATATCCACTTATCAGTGAGTGTATTCCATGTGTGCTCTTTTGTGATTGCGTTACCTCATCAGGATGATATTTTCTAATTTCATCCATTTGCCTAAGAACTTCATGAAGTCATTGTTTTTAATAGCTAAATAGTATTCCATTGTGTAAATGTACCACATATTTACTGTTTTTTTTTTTAAAAAAATATATTAGCGTGTGCCTTTGTATGGGTATGTGCATGTGTGCATGCAGGTGCCAAGAAAGGCAAGAAGAGGTTGTTGGGTTCTTTAGAGCTGGAGCTATAAGTAGCTGTGAGCTGCTTAACATAGGTGCTGGGAACTGAACGCAGATCAATATAATTTATGGTTTTTAAAGGTTCTATTTTTTCAATGAGTCCACTTTTTAACTATGATCATAAATAAATGATCATAACTGTTTCTTGTAGAGGTTTGCTTGTTAAAGTACTAGTGTTTTTCCACCTCTTTTTTTGTGTTTCCTGGTATAAAAACACCAGATACATGTTTTTAAGTATTTTCTCTCTGTCTTACATGTTCATGGTCTGCCTTTTCACTCTTCAAAAACGTTATTGTTATATTTTAATTTATTACTTTATTACTTCTTAAAGCAACCAATCTTTGTCAGAGAAGCTCTTCAGTCTTAATCTATTGTTACAGATGAGATCTGAAATGTCCCCCAAGGGCCATTCATTTGCTAAAAGATGTGTCTTCAGCCTGCAATGCTGCTATGAGGCAGTGGGGTTTTTTTTTTTTTTTAAATGGTAGAGCCTCGGATAAGAAAGTATGGTCATGTGGGTGTGCCCTTAAAGGAGACATTAGGACTCTGGCCTCTCTTCCTCTCCTTTGCTTCCTATCTACCATACAGAAACTGCACTCTTCCACTACCAATAGGATCTTGCCATGAGGTCCCATTTTGCTATAGGACCATAGGGGTGGTGGCCATTGACTGACACCTCTGAAATAGTGAGTGACAATAAATCTCTCCTTAAAACTTATTTGGCTTGGCTGATCTCCATCCCCATAATATTAGGAAGCTGATCAACACCCCATATAGCAGCTATGTGTCCTGAGAATGAATGCATGTTGGAATCATTTTTAGGCCTTTAACTCAGACACATTAGTGGATTCATTGTTAAAATGGTCATGTACCACCACCAGCCTAGCTGCTCTCTTTATTAAGCAGCTACCTCATGCCAGGGTAGACTTTTAAAGAAAGAAGAAATTGAGTTGATTCTATGTCCACTCATAGTTTATTAAATATATATTTTCACAAGGCATTCGGTGATGGTTTGAAACATGTATATATCATATAATATACAAATCAGGTCAAGAACACCCTCACTTAGTAGTTTTCATTTCATTAGGTGAAAAATATTCTAAACCTATTATTCTAGTTCCTAAATTGCACGCTGCATGACTATTATTATCTCTTCTCTCCTACTAGCCCAGCAGAACTTCTCACTCTGGTCTGACTGGAACATCTTAACTGTTGATCCATGCTTCCCTATCCCTTGGTCTTTCTCTCCTCAGCCTTTGCTAACCTTTATTCTACTCTCAACTTGTAAGATATTTGTCCTGTCTATTGCAACATATCACATTACCCTATGTAGGTTTTGATATTCAAGTGATTGTTTCTCTATATAGTCTCCTTGATATAAATTATTGATTTGAAAAAGAAAACTCAGATTGTCCTACTGTGCTCCTGAAAATATTTACGCCATCTGAAAGGGTCATAATAAGAGACCACGAGCTCTTGGTCATACCTGCCACCATTTGCAGGTGTAAGGTCTTCTCAAAACTTTTCACTATAAACACTACCAGAACTTGACTAAAATAATCACAGCCATTATGTATTATGTGGAAAGGATTAAGATTTTCAATAGAAAGAAATTCATGGTGTTGAGCAAATGGCAGCACAAATAGCGGGTTTTGAAACCCGCCTCTCACACCCTGCAGGCATTGATGCTCTAATGGAATACTTGTTGGAGTCCTGGATTCATCATTTTTATAAGAACTCCATCACATAAGAATTATTGATAGGCTGGCTGACTCATGCCCATGTGGTAGCTTTCAACCTTTAGAAAAATGATAATTTATCATTTGAATCTCCAATCCTAAGTCATGTTACAAGTATTTGTAACAGTTCCAATCATCACATAATCATATGACCATTCTTTATCAGACTCACTGAAAGTCTCTAAAAAAACTTCCAGGAACCAAGGACAAAGATGAAATTTTTCAGAGTAAGCAAAGTTCTTTGTTACATAAGCTTCCCAGCTATTCTTACCAGTTAATTTGCCATAACCTAGAGACCTCTGAGAAAGGACTCTCAATTGAGGGATATTTTTTCAAAGCATATTGGCCTTTGGGCATATTTGTGGATAACTGTCTTGATTGGTAATTGCCAAATGAGGTCCCAGCCCACAGTAGGTGGCATCATTTTTAGGCAGATCATCGTAAGCTATATAAGAAAGCTAGCTAAGCATAATCCTGTACATAATTTACTATACAGCCTATCTCTACAGTTTCTGCTTCAAGTTTCTCTCTTGTTAGTTGAAATAAACCCTTTGGACTCCTCTGCTGCTTTTAGTCGTCGTATTTACCACAGCAATGGAATGAAATCAGCAAATATGTTTATACAATTCAATTAGTATAACTTCTGGATGAGTCTGTGCATGATGCATTTTTTTCATTGATTACATTGACTCATATTAATCTTCCATAAACTTAACTGTCTGAATGTCCTTATGAAGATTCACTGTTGATGTATTGATACTTCATGGCTTCTCACCTATATAAATACAGAAACAATCAAGTCATATTACATACCATGTCAAGATATAGAGTCAGTTTACAGATATGCTTATCTAAGACTGAAGAAATATTAATCTGAACTCTCTTCCACATAAGTTTATGGCTACATTGGCTTTAATCTTTCTATTTAAACTTCTTATCACTCTCAACTAATTTGCCTTACACTTTGTTTTACTTGGGACAATGTTCTAATCACTAAAAACTGTGTAGATACCTTCTAAAGTGGAAAATGTGGAATCGAAGATTGACATGCAATTACAATTACATAAGCTCATGTGTCTACTAAACCTTCAATACTATTTAATTTTAATTTCAATATTGATCTCTTGTGATTGATAATAGTTCGCTAAAAAACAAAAACAAAAACAAAACAAACACAAAAAACAAACAACAAACAACAACATCAAAATCCATGTCTTTTAGTACTTATAAATTGGCTTATTCTTTCAATTGGAGTTGTTTTGTCTTTGACATATGGAAGCAGTTGAAACTAAATAATCCTGTCTCTCACTTTAAAAATGCATATTTTTCTTTATATAAGTCATATCTCAGTCCCTCCTTTGAAGTCTTCATCTATAATTCCTGGATGCATAATGAATCTTTGAGATGTTAATCTCCTTCTTCCTAAAGCCATTTTTACTGTCGTTGGGGGGGAGGGTAGAAGTCCATGAACTCCAGTAGATCTTTTATACTATGGAAATTTTGGTGATAGTATCAGGAAATGAGCTATAAGATGGGAAAGATAAACATACAAACCCGGAAGAAAAGGCTTCTCTTTAAGAGATCCTCTAAGTATATTTATATCTGAAGAGGCAATATCTCCTTAATGCTTATTGTGTGATTTTCCTTACTAGCTGCTGAGACTTCAGGGCTGCTAACTAATGGACTCAAGTTCTTATTGTGAAATATATAAGTAGCAGGAAAAAATGCACACGTGAATCTACTTGCATGTGTATGTGCTTGAGCAGACAAAAAAAGAAAGGCTTCAAATCACAGAGGCAATACATCTTATCTTGGTCTGGACATATAGTATATTATTAGGACGAGGCTTGATTGCAATCCTCTAAAATAGTATCCAGTGGTCTGTCCTCCAAATCTCTCTAGTGCTGACAGTGCGGGGTCTGCCCAATTTGTTTGAGTACGTTGTCACATAGTGAAGCTGGGGCTCAGTTACTGAAGTGCTTGCCCAGTATGCACAAAGCCCTGGATTGACCATCAGAAAAACTTTACATATGTTGGTGCACACTTATACTCCAAGCACTAAGAAAGTAAAGGATCAGGATCAGGATCCCTAAGAGGCTAAAGGACCGGGAGTTTAATGTCATCTTGGGTTACATTTAATTCTGGCTCAAAAACTAAATAGAAAAAACAGCAACACATTTGATGAGAAGTCAAATTCACATTCTCTACTCAGAGCTCTAACAGCTTTACTATCTGCATAAGGTAAAGGGCTAGAACAATGTTTGTTTGGCAAAAATCCAACATTGGCAATAAGGACAGGATCCCTAAATTTTTAGCACTCAAATAAATCAAAATAATTATTATTAGAATTCTGCATTAAATTCTAGACTTTGTGTTTAGTAAGCCCTGGTCCATTTTCAATTGCACTTCGAGTAGTGAGTGAACAAGTTGAGCATTGCTTCCGTTTGCTTTCCTTCAAACCCTTACACATGTAAGTATTGTGGAAAATCCTTGAATCTGACAAGCTTTTGCTATCTGCTCACCTCATAGCATGAACTTGAGACATTAGTATTTCCAGCATGTCTGTCTCTGTCTCAGTGCTGCCTCAGTTACTGCTTAAATAAATAGTCCTGGGTCCCACTTAGCATTATGAATTTCACCTTTTTAAAAAAAAATATAGTCTTCCTAATGCACAGAAATCTAAGGTTGTCTAAGTGCTTATCTCTTTGATACTGCTCCTTCTGTCAAAGTTCACTTGGATCCATGGAGTCTAGGCCTCATTTGAGAGGATGGACAGAGGTCAGAATTCACATCAATATAAGTGTAAGTTTGGTTCAAGGTACTACAGGCTAAGGCTACATGGCTAAAGGCAAGTAGGAGGACTTTGCCCACTTCATTATCAGCAGAACTAGTAAGTTCTAGGTCTAAACATGGAGCTATCAGATAAATCTAAGGACTGTTCTGAGTGAGTGCCTTAAGGTTCATCTCTCATACATTCCCTTTGTTCAGCTGTCACTCACGATTGGCACTTTGCAGAGGTGGGTCATTGGGCATTGTTTATTGTGTGCCAAACATATAATCAGAGATTTGACCACTAGTTATGCTTTTGAAGGTCATAAACAAACAAACAAACAAAAAACCACAAACAAATAAAACAAAACAAGCAACCAATCAAACAAAAACATTATCGGGCTGAAGAAATGGCTCAGAAATAAAGGCGGCTTGCTGCATCTCCAAATATGCCAGTTTGGTTCATACACCTTCATCACTCTACTCATACCGTGAAATCTAGCCTGTGGGTACTGGACAATCTCTTCTGACATCTGTGGCAAACCACACATCCATGGCATGCAGACACACAGATATCATGTACATATAAACTTAATAAAGAACTGAGAGCAAGTAATTGACACAGTTATGATAAGAGGATATAAAACACATTGTCTTCTAGTTCGAACTTTGTCATAGATTTTTCATTCTTGGTGGCTGGTCAGTGCTTAAAATATGTTTGATTATGAAAGTATAAAATCCAGTGTAAGCTATATAGCTTCTACTCCGAATTGCCATTCTAACTATTCATTGAAGTGAATATATTTAAATTATAGTTAATTATGATGTGAGACTGTTTGTTTGCACATTTTTTACAGAAAAGTTTACAAAATAACCTTTGTAATACCTTTCATAATCTTCAACTCTCAAAACATGATAATAATACTGTAGCCACATCAAAAATACTGAGAAGAGTACTCTATATTTGATATCCTTTGATATGCCTTGCAAAATTCACTCTTTTCTTCAAGCCACAATTTATTCACTTTATTGCAAAACTGAGTAAATAGATTCCAAGCGTGTACCTACTCTATTTATTTATTGTTGCACATTTTTCAAAATAATTTCATATCTGCCTTTGTAAAGAGTCACTAAGACTCACCGAGGCCAGCAGACCAGGGATTTATCGTCTTACTTTTCTCCTAAGAAAACACACTGATGGAATTATGATGACTCCACAAACATGTACGATCAAAGTCGAAATTAGGTCTTCTGTTCTCAATTCTTAAATCATGCAGGGTACCACTGCTGATGCTACAGACACAGGGGGAGTGTGAAGGAGCAGAGGATGGAGGTATGCAGTGGAAGATAAGAGCTGGGATAAGTGTTATGTAATATGTATCCCTTCTTTAAAGGATCTACTAACTGAGCTGCTGCAATTTTCTGAGGTGAACAATGTGGAAAAGATCACAGAGAAGACACAACAAAAATGCAGATTAGAGAGATGAAGAGCTTTTTTTTCCTTTCACATTTGTCATTAATTATATATTGTATTTTAAAATATAAACAGTCTCTAGTGATAAAGTAAGAGATAGTTCTATAGTAACACATACATACAAAATGAGAATCATATACCAGCAAAATAAGCTGGGACACATTCAAATTAATTGATTTTTCTCAAGGTTACATCTGATAGATCATACAGTCTGCAATCATGGATTCTAAGTCTGTAGCTAAAAGTTACAAACACAATAATAGTTTGATTTTTTAGTCATGTTCTATGTTATTTGGATCCTATTATCTATTGCTATATTGTAGCTGTCTCCTGCCCTCACTTGCTCCTCTCTCTCTCTCTCTTTCTCTCTCTCTCTCTCTCTCTGTGTGTGTGTGTGTGTGTGTGTGTGTATGTATGTGTGTGTTATAGCTTTATTTTCTTTCAATATTATGTTATGTCTTGCTGCTGAAGCTGTTTGGGAAAGGGGTTTAGTTCATAACCCTGACTAGTTTCTAATTCAAAATCCTCCTATTGCAGCCCTTTGACTACTAGCATTACAAATCGCCACATTTGCCTCAGCCGTGCTCCGTGTAGTCTAAGTTAAATGTATTTTCTTTGCCTTCCTATTGTATACTGTGCTGACATTTGATTACTGATCAGATTGTTTCTCTTCTTCTCAGTATGACTCAGGGACCTTGAAGAGAATTCTCACGGTATTGTTTCCCTGGTCTTCCCAATGCCCTCAGAGCCTGGCACTGTTGTTTGCTTATATTATTGGATTGATAAAAATATGAATGGACTTTTTCTATTTTCCTTCATGTAAGAGACACTATGGGTTCTTATTGCCAGGTGATGGAGTTACCCAGATAAAAAGCACATCTTGGATATTCATTTTTAGATTGCTTTAAGAAACAAGCACAGTAATGATGGGCAGAGGAAACAGTTTTGTGGTTTTTGCTGTCATTTTGCACTCTTTGGTTATGTATGTATATATGTATGTATGTATGTATGTATGTATGTATGTGTGTGTATGTATGTATGTGTTGCTATGGGTACCCATAGAAGCCAGAGACAGATGCCAGCTGATACTTTTCTACTATGCTTTTGAGACAGGATGTTGCCCTGAACCTGAAACTCACTGATTAGCTTATCCTGGCTAGATAGCCTTACTAACTGAGCCATTTCCTCAGTCTTACCTAAATTAAGCATTGTCATAGGCTTTTGTAGATGATCTTTTAATACACCAATGATTCTTCACCCTAAATGACTGACTGGAGAACTGTCCATGACAGTAAAACCTTAAAACCCAGACATTTGAGAGCTGATGCTGTTCCCTGAACATCTGCAGTGTTGTTCTGAACAGAATGTGCTACAGACTTTTCTACAGTCCCATTAGGATTTCCTTTTTCTGCAACAAATTTGTCATCATTTTTAATAAAGAAGTTCTTTTCAGGAAGTTGCATTCTAAATTTGCACAGCAAACTGTGACTCTATTCATCTGTTTCAAGAAGCAATCATGAGACATTAAAAGACTAGAGCGCAATACTAATAAGGTCAGGCACTGATTGATCATTGTCATTTTGACATTTTCCATTTTTAAGGCTACTGGATAAAATACAGAGTTATCTTATGGGTATAATAGGTGCAATAGCATATATGTTAAGATGCCTTGCCTTGATTATTAGCAAATATTTTTCAGGATTACTTATTTTCTTATCATTGTACTATGATTACAGAAAAGAGAAATCTAATTTTGGAAGATGAACAGAAAACTATTCCCTGTTGTCTTAGGGTTTTACTGCTATGAACAGATACCATGACCAAGGCAACTCTTTTGTTTGTCTGTTTGTTTGTTTGTTTTTTGTTTTGTTGTGTTTTGTTTTTCGAGACAGGGTTTCTCTGTATAGCTCTGGCTGTCCTGGAACTCACTCTGTAGACCAGGCTGGCCTCAAACTCAGAAATCCACCTGCTTCTGCCTCCCAAGTGCTGGGATTAAAGGCATGTGCTACCACCACCCGGCCCCAAGACAACACTTATAAGTACAACATTTAATTGGGGTTGGCTTACAAGGTTCTGAGTTTCAGTTCATTATCTTGAAGTCAGGAGCATGGAAGCATCCAGGCAGATGTGATGCTAGAGGAGCTGAGAGTTCCACCTCTTGTTCTGAAGGCAGCTAGGAGAATACTGGCTATCAGGTAGCCATGTTCACAGTGACACACCTACTCTAACAAGGCCACACCTCTTAATGCTACCACTTACTGGACCAATCATATACAAACCATCACACTTTTATTGAAGGTAACTATGACTAGGTTAATTTGCTCAGTTTTGATTTCCATGGATTATTTTTCTTTAGTGTAGTATTTTTGTCTTATAATTTTTGCAATTTTTTACAAGTGGTGATGTGTTTTGATTAAATGCAGTCCCCATTTCCTATTCTCCACATCCTCACTTATCACCACTTTTCCATGTTAACTTCAAAAGCTATTGTATCTACTTAGTGCTGACTGTATGTACATGGATATAGCATTATTGGGGATCATTGTAAAGAATATAAGAGCCAAAAGCAGTAGATGTCTACAGTGAAACAGTATTTTTCAGACAAGACAAAGCCATTGCACACATGAGTTCACAGTGTCTGTGACAGCATGCAGCAGACCTGTATAAGATAAATCCAGCTAAATTTCCACCATGGGTGGCCTCTTAAAAGTCCCATTCCTAGCTGACTAGCTATTGTCAACTGAGAGCTGTCGTGAGTGGGGGCATGCTTCTACAAAATTTTCACTATTACTTTTACTTTCAAGAGGAAACCACATCTAGGAGAAAATTAAAAAATTTATAGTACTTTTAAATAATGCTGCACTTTAGTTTTATTTGTGAATTGTCTTAACTTTTTAGTGAAGAAAAACAAGTATGAAATCAAAAAGATGACTATTATAGATGTCAATTTTCTGAAATTTCTCATGAATTCTTTACATATTGTATATGAATTATATATTATACACATGTATTACATATAATTATGTACATGATTCTTTACATATATATTCTGCTTTTCTATGTTTTATATTTGCCTGTAAGTCAGAATACCTAATGGTCATTGCTTCTAACAGTTTATGTAGTGCCTGTACAATAATATTTTGTAGTAGTGGTAATCATTGTGAAATCCACTTAGCCCTTGGGTGTGAGTGTGTCCAGAAAAGAATCGTAACAAAAAGGAACAGTCAACTCTTATGACCTTTATATCCTCACTTCTAAGTGCTCTTCTACATGTTCATCACTTCTCGTTTCTAACACCATGGCTTGCCCTCCTGACAATTCTGCCTCTGATGTCACATGAAATTGGCTACAAGAAAATCAACTTTCCTTGCAGCTAATAGGTGACTTGTGTACTAGACTTTTAGATTCATCTTTTATTTTATTTCATAGCTAATACCATTCCCCTGCGATTATGTCTTTCTAGCTGCCTTTTAATCACATTTCACTTGCACTAGAAAAAGAAAGAAAGAAAGGCATGGTTAGGGGATGCTTGAGACACATGTCCTGGGGTACCCAGACACTTGCATATCCAGTGACTTCCACACAGGGTTTTCTTTCATAGACTAATAGTCCAAATTCAAACAGTATTTTTCTTTCAAAAATAACATAGCCTGGTAGTCTGGTGTATGTGTGTATGTGTGTGTGTGTGTGTGTGTGTGCGCGCGCGCACGCTTATTACTTCTAGAGTAGGTACCATCTTGTTCTAATTTGACCAAAATATGATATGGGATAATTATGCTCCTCACTGAGCTACTTAGTTAATATTCTAGATAAAGCAATTTAATTGCTTTCAGAGGAGTTGATTTGATTGGCATAAAAATATCTAAAAGTTTTACCTACTATTCCATTGAAAACTATTTTGGTATGATTGGGCAAAAAAAAAGAAAAAACATTCTTTTTGCAATTAGCCAATAAACTCATGCAATCCATTGATTTGCATAATGATTTCAATGTGAAAAACTAGATCATTTCATTATCATCAATAAAACAACCTCAGCATGTGTGCTTGGTATCTTTTGTGGGGTTTTCTTTGTGTTAGTTCATGAGAATGCTTCTAGTTTAATGCTATCAACTCGAAAGCTTGTTTTAAGTGTATGTTTCCCTCTATTTACTAAGAATAGTATTGTCTTCACTTGCCTTTGTTAAATATTTGATAACACCAAAGTTTGCTGGTTGTATAAAGAGGCCCTGAAAATTATCTTCCCGAACACCACATTCTATATTCATGAGTTAACCGTTGTATACTTATGGGGAAATTCAATGTTATTAATTGTAAGAAAATTCTTTTCTCAAATATCTTTGTATAATGTATTTCAAGTTTCTACCTATATAAATCAGCCTTGAAACTTGTCTCTCATGACTGAGGTTTGACTTCACCAGGTTTCCATTCTTTCATTTGGTATGTAGAGTTTAAATCAGATACCTGTTAGTTTTCTGAGAACTATATAAAATAACATATTGCCTCAGTAGTTCAATAATAAAGTCTCAAAGTTTTTTTTAATCAAACTTTGCTAACATCTAAGGTGTCAGCTTTAGCAAATGAAAATGGAGGATACACAGTGAAGTTGAATTTCAGATAAAGAACCCGTAACTTGCAGTATAAAAGTCAGCTATGTCATGGGCTACAGTTCTACAAAAAGAATACATTGGTTATTTGAAATTAAACATTTAAGATTCTTCCTGTACATTCCAAGACAACTCTATTTACCTCCTACATTCTTTATAAGACCCTCTGGGATCTGTTGAATGAATTAGTCAGTGAAAACCTTTTTGCCCCTTTCTTCAGCTATGTTTGCTTTTCCACAAAATACGCATTGCCTTTGACTGTGTGTTTCCACATATTCTTATTTCTGTATGTGCCATGTCCTCATCACTTACTCTGTGAAACCAGGGCAATGATTGTTGTATCTAATTTACATGTACTCTTCCTATGAATGTTCCTTTCCATTCTCAATTACATTGAAGTTGCTCAGAGCAGTGGTTCTGAAGTAAATGATTATTATATTCTGCCATTTCCCTTATTACACGAATTATTTTTTTGAAAGATGTATTCTGCAATGATGTGAGTGCTTTTTGAGTGTTTGCATACTCTGTTAACTAGAGAGTTTGGAAATGTGAATTTAGAATCTTCATCTTATGGATTGGAAATTGTACTACAAATGTATTCTTACTATGGGCTATTGGGTGGGAATAAATGCACACACACACACACACACACACACACACACACACACACACACTCACAAAACCATGTAAAGGCATTTCTTTAAGAAACAGTGCCATGGTTGATTTAAAACTATTATATATGAAAATAGATGAACTCTTACTTTCCAATTTTAGAGTCCAATGAGCCTCAGCTTGTATGTTCTTTTGTCCAAAGATTACTTATTCTAGCACCTAAAAACAACTTGAGCTATTATACAATCAAATGACACTAACTAAAAAGATCTATAATGATTTTTAAAGTGCTGAAAAAAATGGATTAATTTTTAGCTGAGACATTTAATGAAATATTTTTCTTTGATATATCCCTCTTTGAGAGAATAAATGAAAGGAAGGAGGGAAGGAAGGAAGGAAGGAAGGAAGGAAGGAAGGAAGGAAGGAAGGAACGAAGGAAGGAATATTGAAGTTGGCACATTCCTGTCTGTGACAGACTCTACTTAAACTGGTTTAATTCTTTACCCCCACTTTTGACTTCAGCTATATTGTAAGCCCCTGGTTAATAAGCAATTTCTGAAAGAAAATTACACATATCCTCTATTGCTAGCTTCAAAATTCTTGATACTATTTACTAAGGTTTGTTCTTAAGGCTGTAGCATTTCAAAAACAAAAAGATAATGATACAATTAAATGCTATAGGTAGCGATTGACAAGTATTACTAGAAGGGAGGACTTCAACTTATAATTTGAAAATTAACTTCAAATGAGTAAAAATGAAAGCATAGAAAAGATACAGAATAAATTTATAATATACCAACGGTTTATAGTAATAATCTTGGAAAGTATTCCATACTTTTAGTTCATTTCTTAGGCATATATTTCACTTGTAGGCTCATATTACGCATATCTTAATGTAAAAGGAACATTCCTCATGGAGATTTAGGACTTTGACTATTTTCAGAAGAAATAATGCTTTACGAAAATTACTTTTTAAGACTTAACAAAAATATTTTTTCCTTGCTTACCTCTATAGACTACATTTCTAGATGAGACAATACTGTTAAATAAATGCCAAGACAAAGTAAATTGAGTGAGATGGGAAACAACTTTTATCTGTATTTGTGAGTGTGTATGTGTTTGTGTGTGTGTGTGTGTGTGTGTAAATGTATGCCATATGTGCATAGTTCCTCGCAGAGGACAGAAGAGGGCATTGTGTCCCCTGGATCTTAAACTCCAGACAGCTCAGGCTCTAAGTGTCTGTGCACATGAGTGTTTACATGGACCACATGAATCCAGAAGGACATGGAGTAAGAGAGGGTGTTGGATCACCTGGAACTGTAGTTGAGGTTAATTGTGAGCCATACTATGCATTCTGAAGTGTGAACTAGGTCTTATGCATAATCATAAAAAGATATTAACCCTTCTTAGGACTCCTTAACTCTCTCATTCATGTAAGGCATAAAATAAACAAAAATAAAATATGTGTTTGTTGTCTGTGACTGACATGATGTCCCTTATGGTGATATGGTTTTATGACAAACCATATAAACACATGAGCTATTTCCATTAAAAATATCTAATCTTTATTCAAACATTGACTTGCATTTCTCATAGAAAAATTCTCATGTGAATTTGTTCTTTTGTCTATTCAAGTTGCTTCAATTTTCCAATCATTACAAATAAAATCCAATAACTATTCTACATTCTGAATTTTTTTTTGTATTTTTGAGACAGGGTTTCTCTGTGTAGCCCTGACTGTCCTGGAACTCACTCTGTAGACCAGGCTGGCCTTGAACTCAGAAATCTGCCTGCCTCTGCCTCCGAAGTGCTGGGATTAAAGGCGTGTGCCACCATCACCCGGCTATCCATTCTGATTTTCTTAAAGTTTGAAGCCAATCCTCTGCTTTACTCATATGGCCAAGGGACTAATATGCCTCCCTATACCTCCTTGCAGTAGGAAATATATATTTTAGACTGCTATCTGCTCATGGACCCTTCTCATACATCCATGGGGAGCTTCTCTCATATAGCATCAAGCCATCAGCTCTCTTCAATCTGTGTGTTACCTCTTAGCAGTTCCCTAGCCTTTCCCTTTAGTGTTCCTGTCAGAGACATTATGACCATCACTACAACTGGCTTATCCCTGGTCTCTCTTCATTATTCTCTTCCTTCCCTCCACAAATCCTTAAATCTCTAGTAAATTCCTTCTGTCAACTGCACCAATGATTTTTACAGTTTCATGATAGAATCTAATTTTCACTCATCATTTTACCTGAACATCTCTCTTCTCCTCCAACTGCTGGAATTCTGTTCTCCCTACCCTTTCCATCATAAAAACTTCTTGCAAACCCACAATGTTATTTATTCTATCTGTTACTTAAGACATCTGGATGAAATTCCAGTATCTCTTTTGGCCTTCTTTTTTGCATCTCCTTTGTCTAATACATTCCATAATATAATTAGTTAAAATTTACCAGACACAACGGAATGTAATTTCTTTTAAGCAATCTAATGTTTATATTTGCTTTCCACAAGTCTTAGTTTTGTGGAAATTAGTATAGCAATATTACCTAATAAATGTTCAAATGGTATCTAATACTTATTTGAATAAAGAAATAAGTATTCACTTCAAGTAAGTGAATCTATCTTATTTACAATTCCCTTACAATTTTCTTATACAGGCTAAGTGGTTTTTTTCCCCTAAGATCTCAAGGGCGACTAGTCCTTATATGTACTTTCATTAAGCTTCAATAAAATAATTCATGGCATATATATTTGTACTTATCATAGACTGGGAGTAGATCCAAACCTGTTCAATTTGCACAGTTCCTTTTCTCAAGACTAACCTACAACAGTGCAATCTAGTAGTGTTCAGCTGCATGGATCTACTGAGCAGCAGAAATAACCCCAGGGAAGAAGTGACCCTTTCCTAAAGAGAAAGGGGGGATGGTTCCACACTGGATACATTCATACTTCACATGGTAAAGATGCTTACTGAAGTACCTAATACCCCCACACAATAATAAAAGATAAGAACCATAATTTGTTTGGGACATGTATTGAACAACTTGTCTTATAAAACCCTGACTGTTTTATGGATCATTCTAAAAAGAACATTAACTGTTGATGAGATGTTTAGAGAAACAAGAAGGTGGATAAGATAAGGTATTGCTGATAAAACTGAACTACCTGGTAGAGTGGATTTCTCCTTCAGGCAGTAAACAACCCAACCCTGGAACAATTAAAAGACACAGATACACTGGAACCAGACTCATTTGAAGAAAACATATAAACAAAATCTCTGCTGACAGAGCAGCTGTGAATTGTGTGTCCTCCTACAAACAAAAGAGATAAGAGAGGAAAAGTATGAGATCCTCTGTGTGTGCCTTCTGCTAAATCAGTGGTCTTCAACTTTTCGAATATTGCAACCATTTAATACAGGTCCTCACGTTGTTGTATTCCTAAACATGAAATTATTTGATTGCTACTTCATAACTCTAGTTTTGCTACTGTTATGAATTTTAATGTAAACATCTAATACACAACATATTTGATATGCAAAATCTTAAAGGGTTTACAAGACATAGATTGAGAGCCACTCTCTAGATGAAGATCCATCTGAGCTGGACCACATAGTCCCAGAGATTCCTTGAGGCTCTGAAGTCAAACACCTCTACTCCAGCATTTACTCTCTCCCCAGTATGTAGCACTTAGAAAGACTGCCATGGGATTCTTTTACTCCCATGTCATTACCAAGGAAGTAAGTTACAGGCATGTACATTACATACTTTGCTATAAATGTCTAGATAAAAACTTCCTAGGTATGCTTAGGTAAAATGAGCCAACGTGAGATATATTTCTTATAAAATTGACCCAATTTTGCAAATTTTAATTCTTTGGATGATTTCTTAATGTAGGCTAATGTAAGTACATGGGGATAAGCAACATTTTTTCTGATTGTCTTAATCCGGAAAGAAGGCATTTTATTATTTTCTTTTTAAAAATCATAGCTATTACTCTTGTTCAAAATTTTCCTGGTTTTTGACTTTTCAAACTGCATCCCAAAGAGAAACAGATGATGGGTCGATGGTGTTTATGAGACCAAATGGTCCCAAGATAAATTACTCACTGGTGCTAACTACAAATGGCCAACATGCTTCTTGAGTTTGGAGAAATGTTGAAAGTTTAGCAAATTCATTTGGAATAACAAAAACCTAGGATAGAAAAAAACTATTCTCAACAATAAAAGAACCTCGGGTTGAATTCGAGACCTTAAGCTGTACTATAGAGCAATTGTGATAAAAAACTGCATGGTATTGGTACAGTGACAGGCAGGTAGATAAATGAAATAGAATGGAAGACCCAGAAATGATCCTACACACCTATGGTCACTTGATCTTTGACAAAGGAGCTAAAACAATCCAGTGGAAAAAAAGACAGCATTTTCAAAAAATGGTGCTGGCTCAACTGGAGGTTAGCATGTAGTAAAATGCAAATCGATCCATTCTTATCTCCTTGTACAAAGCTCAAGTCCAAGTGGTTCAAGGACCTTCATATAAAACTAATACACGGAAACTAATAGAAAAGAAAGTGTGGAAGAGCCTCGAGCACATGGGCACAGGGGAAAATTTCCTGAGCAGAACACCAATAGCTTATGCTCTAAGATCAAGAACTGACAAATGAGACTTCATAAAATTACAAAGCTTCTGTAAGGCAAAAGACACTGTCAATAGGACAAAACGGCAACCAACAAATTGGGAAAAGATCTTTACCAATCCTATATCCGATAGAGGGCTAGTATCCAATATAAACAAAGAACTCAAGAAGTTAGACTCCAGAGAAACAAATAACCCTATTAAAAAATTGGAGTACAGAACTAAACAAAGAATTCTCAACTGAGAAAAACCTAATGGCTGAGAAGCACCTAAAGAAATGTTCAACATCCTTAGTCATCAGGGAAATGCAAATCAAAACAACTCTGAGATTCCACCTCACACCAGCCAGAATGGCTAGGATAAAAAACTCAAGTGGTAGCAGATCCTGGAGAGGTTGTGGAGAAAGAGGAACATTCCTTCATTACCGGTGGGATTGTAAGCTGGTACAACCACTCCAGAAATCAGTTTGGCGGTTCCTCCAGAAATTGTACATAGTACTACCAGAGGACCCAGCTGTACCACTTCTGGGCATATACCCAGAAGATACTCCAACATGTAATAAGGACACATGCTCCACTATGTTCATAGCAGCCTTATTTATAATAGCCAGAAACTGGAAAAAACCCAGATGTCCCTCAACAGAGGAATGGATACAGAAACTGTGGTACATCTACACAATGGAGTACTGCTCAGCTATTAAAAACAATGAATTTATGAAATTCTTAGGGAAATGGATGGATCCAGAGAATATCATCTTGAGTGAGATAACTCAATCACAAAAGAACACACATGGTATGCACTCTCTAATAAGTGGATATTAGCTCAGAAATTCAGAATACACAAAGTACAATCCACAAACCACAAGAAACTCAAGAAGGAAGACCAAAGTGTGGATACATCGTTCCTTCTTAAAAGAGGGAGCAAAATACCCATGGAAGGAATTGCAGAGACAAACTATGGAGCAGAGACTGAAGGACGGACAATCCAGATCCTGCTCTACCTGGGAATCCTTCCCATATTCACTCATCAAATCCAGACACTATTGTGGATGCCAGCAAGTGCTGGCTGACAGGAGCCTGATATAGCTGTCTCCTGAGAGGCTCTGACAGTACCTGACTAATACAGAAGTAGAGGCTCACAGTCATCCATTGGACTGAGTACAGGGTCCCCAACAAAGGAGCTAGAGAAAGGACCCAAGGAGCTGAAGAGTTTGCAGCCCCTAAGGACGAACAACAATATGAACTAACTAGTACCCTTAGAGCTCCCAGGGACTAAACCACCAACCAAGGAGTACACATGGTGGGACTGATTGCTCCAGCATCATGTGTAGCAGAGAATGGCATAGTAGGTCATCAATGGGAGGATAGGCCCTTGACCCTGTGAGGGTTCTATGCCCTAGTGTAGGGGAATGCCAGGGCCAGGAAGTGGGAGAGGGTAGGTTGGTGAGCACCGAGAGGGGTGAGGGAACAGGGTTTTTTTTCTTTTCTTTTTTCTTTCTTTCTTTCTTTCTTTCTTTCTTTCTTTCTTTCTTTCTTTCATTTTTTTTTTTTGGAGGGGAAATTTGGGAAAGGAGACATCATATGACATGTAAATAAAGAAAAGATCTAAAAAAATAAATTAAAAAAAAGAAAATTTAGAGGAATCCTGACAAATGTACACTAGAATGACAGAGACTCCTGATCTAGGGTAGACTGACTGTGTTTTCACTCCTAGTAGGTATTTTTCATCTCTGACCTCTCAAGTGCTCCTGGTTAGTGTGCAGAGTTGGTTTTACATCTCAGTATCACAGTTTTCTAGTTAGTTCTTCCCTCTTCTTCCTGATAGTTATTGTGAATGACTAATGTATTATTATCAGATCACTCTTATCTGAATTCCAGAGTTTATACCTTGTCTCTTCTATGTTACAGGTACAGGCAATAAAGAAATCCAAGAAAAAGTGCTGTTGGTTGAATGTAGATTGAATGTAGAAGACAGCTTTTTCAGAGTAGCAGTGAGAAACCTCACAAAATAAAATATTATTAGTTAGAGTGTTGTTTCTTGTTAAAGACTATAGCAAATAATCTCACATTTGTTTTCAAGGATGAAGAAGAAACTTCTAGAGAGGGAATATGTGGTATAACTTCTAAGCAAATTAAAGGTGAGAAAAAATGATTTTAGAGTAACATTTTTTTTTATTTTGAAACTTTAGGATTCTACTCATTAATATTCTCCAGAAAACATTACCTTGGGATAATATGTATGCATCTGTAGCACATGCATACTCAAGTGATTGTGGTGGCCCAGAAGGCCAAAATCTTCTGAGTGAACATTAAATGTCAAGAGAAATGGTAGTAACCTTCTGAAGGCACAGGTGACATTTTCATCCTGAGGGTCACCAGGCAGATATTTTTCACAATGGGCAGTCACCTTGTTTAATCCAAGGCTTCTGGTAGTTGGATAAGTTCCATCCACATGAGAAGTGACCATCTGTCTACTAACTTAGATGTCAATTTTTTAAAAATCCTCTTTAAATCCTCAAATAATGATCCCTTCTCTGGACACAACATGCAGCAGTCAAGTTGACACACCCAATTGACCACTATAAAAATGGACAAATAAGTCAATTTTCTTCCTACAAATGCTATGGAAAGGAGTTAGGGTTAACTGGAGGCAAGCTAGGACAAGAACTTAGATATTTTCTGTTGTTTCTTTTCAGTGTTTAATACTTCAGGATAGAGCTTTGTCTCAGGGAAGGATGGTGTAGTTTGTTGCTTACTCTAAGATAAACAAATCAGAGAAAAACATAATTTACAGTTTTGATGTGTCAGGAGACTGGTGCTATGGCTCTGTGGACAAGTCCATTTGCTTTGCAAGAGTGGAGGCCTGAGTTTGAATCTTCATGTTGTAGGTAAAAAGCTTAGTAGAGGTGTGCAAGCTTGTCACCCCAACATCAGAGTAGTGTGTGTGTGTGTATGTGTGTGTGTGTGTGTGTGTGTGTGTGTGTGTGTGTGTGTGTGTGTGTGTTACAATATGTCACAAACAGATCTCCAAGGCTTACTCTTTAACCTGGTTAGCAGAAACAGTGATCTATCTAGCTTATGATTCAGGGAGATATCCTGGCTTAAGGCAATAGGGTAAAGAGGTATAGAGGGAGGCACGCAACATCTTTTCCTGGCTTCCAAATGCATACACCATGTAGACAGAGATACGGACAAAGAGACATATAGATACACACACACACACACACACACACACACACACACACACACACAAAATTTAATATGCCAAATGCATGACAAGAAATTTTACATATTCTTATATGCATTCTTTATGTAAATAAAATCTTCAGAGATTGTGTGTGTCTGTCTGTGTGTGTGTGTGTGTGTGTGTGTGTTCTTTGAATATTATACAAAGATGATTTGATTGTTTTCAGGCTGTAATATATTTAAATTGCCAGGAGTCAATTTTATATTTCTGGGAATGATGATTAATAAATATATTAAAATATGAGATATTTAACTGTCTCCAAATCCAACTATATAAGCAATTACCCAAATGAAGAATACTGGTAGAATCTGAACCATATCAGAACTAGACCTTGTGAAGATTAAATAAATTATTACACAAGTAATTAGTGATCATAAACTACTGGGAGTTTATGATTAAGATTATAGAAATACTTTCATCCAAGATTACTGCTTTTGTATGAATTTGCATAAATAGCTGACACTTAAGTAACCTAGTTACTATCTTCTTTCAAATGATAGTAATTTCAAAAAATGTATTTTGCAGTCTGTTGTGACCTAGCTTCTGACATTTATACTCAGTTCATTTACAAAAGAATTCAACATGAAAACCAAATGTCCTAGATATATTTACCAGAAAATGTTACAATGTTTTAGAAGATAGTTAAATCTATAATACACTGATTTTAGAGGTGTGACAAAGAGTAAGCAATGTTTTTGTTGACAGTTTCTGTCATTAAATCATCATGAAGGATACTGAAGCTATCTGTTCCTTTGGTGTGCTTCCAAAATAAATAAATAAATAAATAAATAAATAAATAAATAAATTTACAGGGACTTGGTGGCAGGCTTAGAGGCATAGAGCTTTCAAGGAACAGGAGATAAATGATGATAAATATATTTTAAATTACAAAGCAATTCTTATGTAGAGGCTCACTGCGGATGCCAATAAAACAGAAGAAACAGGAACACAGATCTTCCTTGTAGGAGAGGAGTGTGATCCTGTCACAGCACTTGAAAGAGATGGGTAGTTGCATGGTCATGAGGTCTATCGATGGTATCTAGACAAAGATGATGCCCATTCAATGGGAGTTCTAGAGAGTGGTTGCATGAGTACAACCAAAGGATTTAATGTTCTTTTCAGAGTTCCATATCCTTTAAACCTAATGTGGCCAATGGTGGAATAATGTGATGCTCTGCACGGCCAAGATCAATGAAATGCTTTCATTGATATAGTAACATTACTAATTCCATCCTGAGTTTCCCAGGCAGATACATTTGCAGGACTACACATGTATTTATTTATTTATTTATTTATTTATTTATTTATTTTGTCTTAAAGAGTGGACTATCTGTGGGAAGATAATTTTTTCCTTGAAAAGTATTTCTAATAAGCTACTATTTCATTAGAGCTTAACTTTGAAATGGTCAGCTTTTCCCTATTGTGGTACCTGATATGCCAAGCAGGGTTCAAACTGTAGGTCTCTATTTCCATATTAAATGAATTTAAAGTGCTGCATTTGGCCTGAAATGACTTCACGTTGATTACATATTACTGCAGCAAATATGCTGTTAATCCTCTACTTGGCACTTTTTATATTAAACTAAACTGTCAGTTGTAGTGTTCATACTAACCCATACTATGATATTGGTTTGTAACTTTAATATAAAATATCAGATCTTCTGAGATAGGAAAAAGGTCTTTTAGAAATAACTTAGAAATGAAGAATATGCATTTATTCCTTTTGTGGGAATATTCAGGTATACTGTTTTTAAAACAAACAAACAAATATACTGTAGGTTATTACAGCATGCCCCAAATATTCTACATCTTCTAAAGATGTTATTTATGTGGCATACCTGTGCATTTTTTATTGGATATTTTCTTTATTTACATATCAAATGCTATCCCCTTTCCCGGTGGCCTCCTGCCCCAGAAATGCCCTATCCCATCCACCCTCCCCATACATTTTAATAATTCTTATTCTTTACCCTTTGTAGGACCATATGCTTTTCTAAGAATCCAAAGATGTTCTCTACTTATTGTTAATTTAGGCTGAACATAGGCTAACAATAGCATAATACACCACTGTGCAGTGTTGAGGAGGATGCCAGATGTTACAATCATCCTTGACTAACAAAAAGTAGAATGCGTATCAGACACTAAATTTGAAGAATATACTGTCATTGCTTCCATTCGAACATAAACAGTTGTCATTTTGCTTTCTAATAGTACTGGGACTCATTTGCCACATGGCTGTAGTGCCTGGATCAAAGGTCATAAACTATCCACTCTATCTGAGATACCCATCTGCCACAATGTGCTAATTACAGGTACTAATTGCTAAATTCAATGTTCAAAAATCTGCTTCAGTCTAATTCTCTTCTTTCTTAGTAGAATGTTGAAATTAGCATAAATATAAAAGGAAACAGTATTCCTGCATCTGTCCTTCTGGTCTCTAAAATACATATGAATATGAATGTCTACTGCTCAATGTGAGATGTGATGTAGTTTTTGTCCTGGCTGAAATAAGGTACATTAGAGGCTCCCATCTGTCCTTTATAACTATAAGATTTATAATCCCTAAAGCTAAGATGTGTTTTTGATGTTCAGGGTAATATACACATGTGTGTGTGTGTGTGTGTGTGTATAAGAATTTAGTAAGAATTTATATAAAATCTAAATTAGCAGAGCACATTGTATAAGGCTGGCATGGACCAGGACTTTGTGGCTTGAGCATATAGTATGTCCAACCAATCAGGAACACAGTGTGTCTAGTTGGCAGAGCAGACAGTTATACTTTGGTCAAGTGTGATGAATTGAATACGCTTGGCTCAGGGAGAGGCAGTATTAGGAGGTGTGGCCTTGTTGGGATAGTTGTGGCCTTGTTGGAAGATATGTATCACTGTGGGTAAGCCCTTATCCTAGCTCCCTGAGAGCCAGCCTACTTCTGTTTGCCTTCGGAATAGAACAAGACATGGAACTCTCAGCTACTCCTATGCCATGCCTGCCTGGATGAAGCTATCTTCCTGCCATGATGATAATGGACTGAACTTCTGAATCTGTAAGCCAGCCCCAATTGAATGTTATCCTTATAAGACTTGCCTCACAGGCTTACAGACCCATGGGAGGAACAAGCTCTAGTCAGAGACAGCAAGAACATCTAACACCAGAGATCAACAGATGGCAAAAGGCAAATGCATGAATCCTACCAACAGAAACCAAGACTACTTGGCTTCATCAGAACCTAGTACTCCCACCACAGCAAGTCCTGGATATCCCAAAACTCAGGAAAAGCAAGACTTGGATCTGAAATCATGAATAACTCCCTTAAAGAAATACAAGAGAACACAGGTAAAGAGGTAGAAGCCCTTAAAGAGGAAACAAAAAAATCCCATAAAAAATTACAGGAGATCATGAGTAAACAAGTAGAAGCCCTTAAAGAAGAAATAAAAAAAAAATCCCTTAAGGAATTACAGGAAAACACAAACAAACAGGTGAAGGAATTGAGCAAAACCATCCAGGACCTAAAAATGGAAGTAGAAACCATTAAGAAATCACAAAGAGAGGCAACTCTGGAGTTAGAAATCTTAGGAAAGAAGTCAGGAAACATAGATGTAAGCACCACCAACAGAATACAAGAGATAGAAGAGAGAATCTCTGGGGCACAAGATACCATAGAAAACATCCACACAACAGTCAAAGAAAATGCAAAATGCAAAAAGATCCTAACTCAAAACATCCAGGAAATCCGAGACACAATGAGAAGACCAAACCTAAGGATAATAGGTATAGAAGAGAGTGAAGACCTCCAACTTAAAGGGACAGTAAATATCTTCAACAAAATTATTGAAGAAAACTTCCCTAACCTAAAGAAAGAGATGCCCATGAACATACAAGAAGCCTATAGAACTCCAAATAGACTGGACCAGAAAAGAAATTCCTCATGCCACATAATAGTCAAAACACCAAATGCACAAAACAAAGAAAGAATACTAAAAGCAATAAGGGAAAAGGTCAAGTAACATATAAAGCAGGCCTATCAGAATTACACCAGACTTCTCACCAGAGACTATGAAAGCTAGAAGATCCTGGGCAGATGTCATACAGATCCTAAGAGAACACAAATGCCAGCCCAGACTAGTATACCCAGCAAAACTCTCAATCACCATAGACAGAGAAACTAAAGTATTCCATGACAAAACCAAATTCACACAATATATTTCCACAAATCCAGCCCTTCAAAGGGTAATAATTGGAAAACTCCAACACAAGGAGGGGAAGTACATCTCTGAAAAAGCAAAAATGTAATCTTCCAACAAAACTAAATGAAGATAGCCACATGAACAGAATGCCAGCACTAACAACAAAAATAACAGGAAGCAACAATTACTTTTCCTTAATATCTATTAATATCAATGGACTTAATTCCCCAATAAAAAGACATAGACTATCAGATTGGGTACATAAACAGGACCCAACATTTTGTTGCATACAGGAAACTCACCTTAGTTACAAAGACAGACACTACCTCACAATAAAAGGCTGGAAAACAATTTTCCAAGCCAATGGCCCCAAGATAAAAGCTGAAGTAGCCATTCTAATATTGAATAAAATCGACTTTCACCCTAAAGTGATCAAAAAAAGATAAGGAGGGACACTTCATATTCATCAAAGGTATGATCTACCAAGATGAATTCTCAATTCTGAATCTCTATGCTCCAAATCAAAGGACATCTACATTCATAAAAGAAACTTTACTAAAGCTCAAAGCACACATTATACCGCACACAATAATAGTGGGAGATTTCAACACCCCACTCTCTGCAAGGGACAGATCATGGAAACAGAAACTAAACAAGGACACATTGAGACTAACAGAAGTTATGAAACAGATGGATTTAACAGATATCTATAGAACTTCTTATTCTAAGACTTGCCTTGGTCATAGTGTCTGTTCACAGCAGTAAAACCTTAACTAAGACATAATGTTTGTTCTTGTGTTCTATAGTACTGAAGATATTGAAGCCTTCCTTTCCATTTATACACAGCCAATGGAATAGAATGGTTTCAGGCAACAAGTAGTAACATGTAGCTTCTGGTATCCTTTGTGGCAGTTCTGCTTCTTTTCTGAATTGAGACAGACTAAAAAGACAGCCAAATTAAGAGGAGTTGGCAAGGCAAAGGAGTCCCTCAACGCAAGTCTTCATTTGCCAATTGAGAATCCAGAATTCAAATAAAACATCAGAAGTACTAGATGATTCAGCAGGTGGCAGTGACTTAGGTATAAGCCTGCTGACCTAAAACAATTCAAGAGCTAGAAAATGCAAAATGTTAAATAGTGTCTATTTTTGGTATATATCAAATATAAACATATAAGAAAATTCATTAATTCTGAGTAGCTATAAAGAATATAGCTACAAAACTTAAATAAACTAAACAATAGAAAGTAAGATAAATATATAATTATAACCAATATTAAACATGCATTATATCATTGTATCATTTATGAAATAGGCTTTTTAATGAACCAACAATTTTCACTTGTAAATGCAAACTCAATAAATTACAGTTCAGTGAGTTGCAAACTTAATAATTAAAATTTAAAATAAGTGCATTCTTTATTCAAAGTCATTTTTCATGCTGAAAATAATCCCTCTATTATTAGAAAGGAACATCTAAGAAGACCTTATTTGTTAATTGCATATTTTTAATGTTATTAGTCAAATGTAGATTTGTTACTTCTACTGTATTTAGTCATAGCAATGCTAATTTGTGTCAACATATGTATCTCCCTAAACATGATAGAGGTTAGCTTGATGGTTTTAGTAGTTTGATTGAAAAATGGATCAGATATTTGAACCTTGATTCCCTAGTAGATGGTACTGGTAGATGGTTATGGTGCCTTTAGAGATCAGAGTCTTGCTGACAGAAGTGTGTCACTCAGGGATGGGCTTTGAGATTTGACAGCTTTATTCCCAATTCCACAATTCCAGTTCACTCACTCTGCTTTGTGTTTGCAATTGAAAATGTGTATGTTCATCTCTCTACTCTGGCTTCCTTCTGTCATGCCTCTATCACTATCATGGGTTCAAATCCCTCAGAAACATAATACAAAATAAACTTGCTCACAAGTTGCTTTGCCCACAGTGTTCATTACAGCAATAGAAAAGTCACTAATACAATGAAGTTACAAACTGACTGGAAAACATGCTAAAGCAAAATCTCTTTCCGATTCTAATTCTAAAATGGTATTATATGCTATGGAAACACTGTTATTCTTTTAAACCCTCATTGTATGCAGAAATAAGGACTGAAGTACCATCAGTATTTCCCATGAACTCAGTGCCATCTATTTGAAAAGCAAGTTATGTTTTAATTTGATGGGGTTCCTTACTAGTTGCTGTATTTCTCATAAACTCGGGCTCTAATTTCAGAAAGAGATTAGGCAGGCTGGCTTGCAAGTTACTTGTGCTTTCTAAAGACTGAATTTCCTTGTCTCAGTATCTTTATGTCTAAATCAGGATTGGTGATAATAATAATGCTTTGGTAAATAGTTTTATGATAGACAGGATCTTATTTCTGAGAGATTTATCTGGGAAACTTCAGAAGTAAATGGCTCACCAATTTTGTGAGTGGCACTTACTTTTACAAGCTGGACATTGTTTGTGAAAGAGATTTGAAAACCCTAAAACCTGCATGTAACTATAGACTTAGTAAACTATCGCATCAGGTATAACCCCACGGTTAATAAGGACTATTAATTACTTATCCAAAATTTATATAGTGGTATAATATAATAATCCCCACAAATGAATAAAATTACATTTTTTTTCTTCTATAGATGAGAAATTTGAAGAAAAGTGGGATAAGCAACATATCAAGCAACATGTACATGGTGGAACCAAAGACCTAATTTATAAATTTATGAATTTAAATTTCTTTCTTTCTCATACTACCATAGCATTTTAAAGACACCGGTGAGGGTGATCGGAAATAATTGCAGTGTGTATTTCCTAAAACCTCTGTCTGTGGTATGAGCTTAGGGACATGGGGAAAGAGGTGACAAGGTGAACATGTGAAGGAAGCCAGTTGGCTGAGCAAAGAGAAACTGGGACCAATTTTTTCTTTTTTAAATCTGGGTTTCATGTAGCAAGGTGGAAAAAAAAATCCAGAAATGTATATACACAAGATAAAGCAAGTACCATCTGACTGGTCTATAAGGCGTGCTAAGTGCCTCACTTTTCAACATAGACCCAGCTCATTAAGGTGCTCTCACCTTTAAGTGTAACTGTTTCTTTCATAATAGATCTCTATTTCTATAACTGTTTGTCTCTGATATGGTGCTTTGCCCTATCACACAAGAAGTTTTCAATCTCACCAGCTGGGCCACAGATTCTGGTCTACACCCTAAACACCTCAATGTTAAACTATTTTAATGTCAACTTTTAGTGGTTATTACATTGGTCAACATTAGAATACCCCATGATCAATACGATTTATAAAAGCACTCAACTAGGCTTATAATTTCAGAGGGATAAAGTCCATCATTGCTGGGCAAAAGCATAGCTAAGAGCTTATATCCTTAACCACAAGTGTAAATATTTTGGACCCTCAAAGCTCACTGACATACTTCTTCCTAACCCTCTCGAACACTTCTGCCACGTGGCAAACACCTTTGGAGGCCCTTCTCATTCAAACCACCATGATCATCTCCTAGTCTATGCTCATAATTTCAGGAATTATTCACAATGAGAATTTACAGATCACTGGTTTTGTAAATTTTCATTAGTCCAATTTACAGTGCTCATGTTCTTACATTCAAAATTGTTGGCAATTTTATGGTCCATAATAAAATGCTAAGCTGTTTATGTACCAAATGGCATGAATGATGGAAAGGGGATATATTTGTGTGCCTCATCTCAACAGAGACTTAGTCCTATTGCCACATGTATAATAGCCAAATTGTAATTCAAAAAACAGTTATTAAGAAAATCTGTCTTTATCTTGTTACAACTTAATTTTGAAAATAAACTCATTAAGGAGTGGGGAAAAGAAATAATCAAACATACTTTTATCAAAAAGTCTGACACAGGAATGAGAAAGATTCAAAATTTGAACATGAGCTAGAGCAATTCTTCAGTGAGTAAGGAACCATTAGCCTATGCATGGGGCCCCAGGTTCAGATTTCTAGAACCCATGCAAGACCTGACTGCAATAGATCACATGGATAATACTAGCACACCTAAGGTGGCATGGGAAGAGGGTGGCAGGAGAATCCTCTGTTTCATTGAGCAATAACTCTGACATATGCATCAACAATTAATAAGAGACTGTGTCTCAAAAAGCATGTAAACAGATTACCAACATCTGATGTTGTCCTCATGCAGACCATGGTCTACAGACACACTCAACACGCACATATATCATACATATGAGCACGTCTATATAACAGCCCTTAACTAACTGAAAGTGTATCTCATGCCCCCCTCCCCCGAGTCCTTTCTTAATAATCCCACTCTGGGTGGGCTTTCTTGCCTGCTCACTATCCCTTCTGCCCCCTAGCAGTCTTTCAACATTCCAGTGTGGGTGGTATTCCAACATGTTTTCTGTCTTAGATGTTGTCTAGCCTGGTATTCATGAACAGACTCATTATTTGTGTGTATCTTCACTTTGATAGTGTGAGTAGAGGTAGAAACAATTGTTCTTAGGAGATAATGTCAAAAACTTCTGTGTGTTTTGCTCCAATGATCTCATTTTCTAATCTAACTCATTTATTACATGGGAGCATAGGAGGTAGAAAAATAAAACTCTAACAGCTGTTGAAAAATGATCCTATCTCAAAGTAGAAATAATTTGTTTTAGCTCCAGTGTACTACACAAGGGAAAGCAACTAAAGGCTTAATGAGCTGGTCTTCTAACACCTCTTTCTGTGTTATACACATTAGTAGTTTCCTTGAGTTTTGGTGAGATGTAATGACTGCAAGCCCATGACCTCAGAGTACAGTCAAGTGAGAACAAAACAAATTGTACAATTAGAAAGCTGAGTTTGAATTCCTACCCCAGTGTTGTGGATCATGTAGACACATCTTAGTCAATCTGTCATATTGAATTTCATGTATGTTAACAAGAAAAACATACCTGGTAAGAATGGAAGTGAGGGGAGCCAACACATAAGTAATTACTTGAATCATCTGGAAAAATGTTCTGCAAAAGTTCTATAGTCTGATACAGTTCTTGTAATGCTGTATTTTCTTAAATATGACTGATATGCTTTCGAACTGTATAAAACTAAAGTTAAAACAGTTTAAATTACTATATACAGATAGACATACAAGTTAACAATACAAGCTAATTTATATTACTGTACAAGTCCCGTTTATACACCAAGATTTTGGATATAATTTCCAAATTATGTTTAATAAGCCTTTGCTTCAAAAATGAGTTTGGAATACAGTCATTCGCTTTTCATTGCAATTAAAGAAATTAATTTGAAAGCAACAGCCATGACCATATTAGAGTTTGGATTATCCAAGTGACAGAAGCATTCAGTTACAATGTAATTCTGTGGCATGTAATGAATGGATATTATATGGTGAGTATGGTAAATGAGGAACTGAGGAAAACATGTCAGAACATAGTAAACATATAGTAAATCTTGAAAATGAATTTCCGTGATCAAGAAAAGAATGTTTTCTGGTTCCCAGGGCTAATCACATTTATAAGAAGTTGCATATTAAGGAAGAAACTACTTAATCAACAGATTAGGGGAGTAGAGCCTGGAGATTAATGGAGCAGCAAACATGTCAGTCAGAGCTCTGCTATGGGAATTATAGTCCCAGACCAGTCAGTGATTTCAGCATAATCTTTATCAAGTACTTAGCCAGGATGATCCTTCTTTTCCTAAGACATTTAATGAAGTAAATAATCTCAACACAAGACCTTACTCAGGCTAACTTAAAAGGACACGATGAGAGCCTCCACCTGTGCATGGTAGATTTGAAAAGGTATTTATAATACATCCACTGGTAATTCACAAATAAAATAGAATATTTAGTGAATGTTCTTTTGCAACTGCTAAGGAATAATTATCTTAGATTCCTGCCTTACATAATTAACAAAAGTAAATTTTCAGAAAGGTTAAAACAAGCTAAAAGAAAATAAATGTACACTAAAAATTTTAGTATAAATAGATGAGACTACTATTTTGAAGCAAGATGAAATATGGGATCTTACTGAACCCATTAAATACACATGCACATGTGCACACACACACACACACACACACACACACACACACACACTCATCTATTCACTCTTTTTCTCACATAGCCACACATTCAATAATCATCACACAGACACACACAGACACACAGACACACAGACACCCACCCCCACACACACAAACACAATACTCACACACACTCCAAAATCAATGTAGCCCTCAGATATATACACACTCACAGATACATATACTTGCATACTGCCATATACAATATACATTCCGAAACACACACATTCACACTCACAAACATACAAAATATAGATCCAAGTCATTTTCAAGATTCTGGACAATAAGTGACATAAGACAATTGTATGTCCATTGAACCATCTCAGTAATCCTAAGGATAAATCAGTAAGTTGAATCTTATGAATACTGTAGCTTGTTTCCTTAAGTTATCTGATTGAACCACAGAAAATATGAACTGAGACAAAATGTAGAATTGAAAAGCCTGAACACTGAATGTTAGAAGAATTCTTGATATCAGGCTGGATACATTCTGTCTTTGAAGAAACAGATGTGAGCTATGGATGAAATGATTGAACTTGAGTCTGTACATCCATGTATCTAACACTCAGTCAAATACTATCTTCATTCTTATACAAAGCTGAGGATAGTTTAGATGAGACCTACTGGAAAGGTGACTGGAGACAGCACCTTAGGGACACACTGTTCTAGATGCCTTCTCTTTCGTTCTTGGCATGCTGCCCTTTAGTGTGGTTCTCAACCTCCCGAATGCTGTGACTCTTTATACAGTTCCTCATGCTGCAGTGACTCCCCAACCATAAAATGATTTTGTTGCAATATCATAACTGTAATTTTGACTGCTATGAATTTACTGTAAATATGCAGGATATCTGATGTGCAACTCTTGTGAAAGGGTCATTCGACCCTCAAAGAGATCATGACACAAAAGTTGAGAACCACTGCTTCAAGATAAAAAGACTGCCATGCACCTCCATAAAAAGGGGCCTCTCCAGTCACTATAGAGCTACGTTGTAAAGATTTGGCATTGGCCTGTTCTATCCATATGTCCACACACTCTGATACAAGGACTACATAAAAAATCTAATGTCACAAATGGATACTTTAAAATATTCTTAACCTGCATATCTGGAATTTATACACATTTTAGGGAGTTTGATTATACCCATAACAAAAGCAAGAACCAAAGTCATCACTTTTCTCTGACATTAGGAAAAAAGCATTTACTCATTTCTTTTCTCTCTGCATGTCTGGTAGAGGTCATGCTCCAAATGCCATCAATAAAAAAAAAATTAGTGATCTACCCCAGACCCAGGATCCCTGTAAATGAGACAGGGTTTTTTTTTTACTGAGATTATATGTAGAATCTAATGTAATGGCTGCTCAATCCTCACAAAGAACGCTGAGTCATAAGTAACTATTGGTATGTACTCAGAAGACTCTCCGTTTTTCCATGTATTTAATATAAGTTGATGTATAAAAATTAAAAATATAAATGACAACCCCTATTCAGAAAAGACTTTGAAGTGTCACATGCCACCTAAAAGCCAAATCTACCCCTAAAATTTTCACTCACAGTTTCTAACCTTGCCAACTCAAGCTGGAGAAGAAATGTCCAGTGGTGTTTGCAGTTTTTCTTCCTTCCTTCCTTCTTCCTTCCTTCCTTCCTTCCTCTCTCCCTTCCTCCCTCTCTTCTTTCTTTGTTTCTTTTTTCCTCCTTCTCTCCTTCCTTTCCTCCCTTCTTCCTTTGTTTCTTTCTTTCTTTTAAACTTTATTGAAAACAGATTCTTCTTTTGTATAATACATCACCTCCCTTCCCTCTGCTCTGTCTAGCTCCCCTGCATCTCCCATTTCCCCCAGGTCTATTCTCCTTCCATTTCTTTTTCAGAAAAGAGCCAGTCTCCAAAAGACTACAGACAAACAAGACAAAAGAAGATACAATAATACTAGGCAGAAGCTTTGTTATCAAGGCTGGACAAGGCAACCCAACAGGAGGAGAAGAGTCTCAAGAGCTGACAACACGGGGCTGGAGAGATGACTCAGTGGTTAAGAGCACTGATTGCTCTTCTGAAGATCCTGAGTTCAAATCCCAGCAACCACATGGTGGCTCACAACCATTTGTAATGAAATCTGGTGCCCTCTTCTGGTGTGTCTGAAGACAGCTACAGTGTACTTATATATAATGAATAAATAAATCTTTAAAAAAAAAAGAGCTGACGACACAGAGAAACACTCATTCCTACTGTTACGAGTCCCATAGAAACACCAAGCTAACAGCAGAAGACCTGCTTCAGACCCCTGCAGGCCTCATGCTTGCCATTTCAGTCTCTATGAGCCCATGTGAGCCTGTGTAGCTGATTTGAACCAGAGTTTTACCCTGTTTTCTGTGTTATCTCCAATTTAATGCCACAGCTTAGTCTTCACAAGGCCATCCAATATACTCATGGAAGCTATTATTGGATGAGTGACCAGTTATTCTCCTTGACCAAACCTTAGCAAGGCTTCTCCAAAAGTTCTTCCAAGTGAGAGCTCAACCTTGGCCCCTAGCCTTGGAAGGCCAACCTGACCACATTTAGAGAAGGCACTGTTAAATTATTATGCAGAGAAGTCCTACTTTTGACATTTAATTGCCCTAGCTCCTGAGTTCCTTGGTCTTCAGTTTTGATGGGTTACACCTAATCACAGTGACCTCTCTTCATCAAGAGGTCTGTAAGTCCTCAGTAGGGTTGGTAGGAACCACACACTTTTGACTATCTGCTCTAACTTTTGACTGTTTACTAATTTTTTTTTAATTCTGTTTCCTATCTATAACCTCTCCTATTGTAACAGTTTGAGCAGGCTCTCTTATTGTAATATATTGACCATTTCTCACAATTTTGAACAAGGTCTACCTTAGCACATTAATATATTGAAGCATATTGTTGCTATGTGTGTTTACCTGAATTTTTTTTTAAAACATGAATATTATTTTTCTTTAAAATTGGTGATGATGAGTTTTATACTTCTTTGCTTTGGACTAGCCCACACCTCACTCAGCCCTTTATTTCCTGGGGCAGAACTATGAGGAGAGAGCTAGGGAGAGGCAAGGAATACTCTTAATTCCCTTCTATTATTTTCTATCTCAGCCAAGTTCTTACCTGAATATCTCATATACAGAGAAAAATTAGGTTGCAGGGTATGGCCAGATGCTTCCTCCACATTTGCAAGTTAGCTTTTCCTAACCATGAGTCCTGATATTCCACTAAATGTTCAGGTCTATAGGAATGAATTTAGCTTCGGAAGCAACTCCAGAGCCCCCAATAGAGTTATGCAGCTGACACTTACAGTCTCTAGGGGGCTAATCCTGCTGATTCAAGGATGTGTGAATTCCGCGTGCTGTGTTGCTTTTATGCTTTAACATGTAATGTATGCATCATCCTTCGGAAAGCTAACCCTGCATATAAATTTTTCTATTTAAAGAAATCCAACTCAACAAATATCCAGCTCAAACTCAGCAAAACGACACTTATCACTTGTGTGAGCAGCTGTAACTGTGTTGGTCCCACTTGTCCCGTTTGACTGTTTTCTGTGATATAGTCTTTCTGTGTGCTGGATGCTATGGCAGTACTTTAGAAAGCTACAGAGCATTCGGTTGCACTCGCCAAAAGAATCTTACAAATCGAGTCAAGGCTGGTCTTAGTGAGTGGAGGAAAATAAAATATTCAAGAATTAAATAATAAGAGTCGACTAATAACTACATCAGGTAAAATTAAATTGTAAGAAAACCTGATGATCAACATGCCACTAGATGTGAATGAAAGTAAAATTTTGACTTACAACAAACTCAACTTATTTAAAATAATATTAATTTTATATTTGATTTGTATAGGAATATTTGCAGATAATTAGAACGTGTTGCTTTATAGTTTTGACAATGACAATGAGAAGAGAGATGTGAAAATAAAGGAGAGAGTATCCAAAACCTCAGAAAAGCATCAAAACAAAGATACTGGAAATGCCCAGGCAGAAGGAAAACAAAATCCTCTAGAAAAGTGTGGAAAATTGCACAGAATGTTAGAGCTCAGGATTTAGCAGCAGACAAGAGTTTTAGAGAATTTTCCACCCTGACAACCTGTCAGTCGCAAGTGTGAAGGCATCAAGAAGTTCTCTGCTTTCAAAGCATTTAAAGAATTTTCCTCATGTCAGCTTTTTGGATGATAGATTGATTTCAACTTTCTCTCTCTCTCTCTCTCTCTCTCTCTCTCTCTCTCTCTCTCTCTCTCTCTCTCTCTCTCCCTTTCTGTCTGTCTCTCTGTCACACACACACACACACACACACACACACA